>JAUCBJ010003579.1:0-20000 GCA_032718475.1 Nemertoderma westbladi | reverse complement strand
AAATAAGATAAAAAGCCTAATTGCGGAATTGATTGTCTGGTATAAAGGGGCGTATGTGATAGTTTGTTGTTTACTGGTTAAACTGGTTAGTATTTCCCGCAACGCCATTCCATCAATACTGTAAGACAGGCAGACAGTAGAAGAATTAAATAAAATAAGAATTAAATAAAAAGAAGAATTAAAAAAAAATAAAAAAATTATTTGACTGAGTAAAAACTTTTATAATAAAGCAAATAATATTTAACATAGGTATGAATGTATATTGTACTGATGTATGTGGATATTAGCACATTGACTGAAATTAGCACATTGACTGATATTAGCACATTGACTGATATTAGCACATTGACTGAAATTAGCAAATTGACAGATATTAGCACATTGACTGATATTAGCACATTGACTGATATTAACACATTGACTGATATTAGCACATTGACTGAAATTAGCATATTGACTGATATTAACACATTGACTGATATTAGCACATTGACTGATATTAGCACATTGACTGATATTAGCACATTGACTGATATTAACACATTGACTGATATTAGCACATTAACTGATATTAGCACATTGACTGATATTAACACATTGACTGAAATTAGCACATTGACTGATATTAGCACATTGACTGATATTAGCACATTGACTGATATTAACACATTGGCTGAAATTAGCACATTAACTGATATTAACACATTGACTGATATAGCACATTGACTGATATTAGCACATTGACTGATATTAACACATTGACTGATATTAGCACATTGACTGATATTAGCACATTGACTGAAATTAGTAAATTGACTGATATTAGCACATTGACTGATATTAGCACATTGACTGATATTAACACATTGACTGATATTAGCACATTGACTGAAATTAGCACATTGACTGAAATTAGCACATTGACTGATATTAACACATTGACTGATATTAGCACATTGACTGATATTAGCACATTGACTGATATTAGCACATTGACTGATATTAACACATTGACTGATATTAACACATTGACTGATATTAGCACATTGACTGATATTAACACATTGACTGAAATTAGCACATTGACTGATATTAGCACATTGACTGATATTAGCACATTGACTGATATTAACACATTGGCTGAAATTAGCACATTAACTGATATTAACACATTGACTGATATAGCACATTGACTGATATAGCACATTGACTGATATTAGCACATTGACTGATATTAACACATTGACTGATATTAGCACATTGACGGATATTAGCACATTGACTGATATTAACACATTGACTGATATTAGCACATTGACTGATATTAACACATTGACTGATATTAGCACATTGACTGATATTAGCACATTGACTGATATTAGCACATTGACTGATATTAGCACATTGACTGATATTAGCACATTGACTGATATTAGCACATTGACTGATATTAGCACATTGACTGATATTAGCACATTGACTGATATTAGCACATTGACTGAAATTAGCAAATTGACTGATATTAGCACATTGACTGAAATTAGCACATTGACTGATATTAGCACATTGACTGATATTAGCACATTGACTGATATTAGCACATTGACTGATATTAACACATTGACTGATATTAGCACATTAACTGCAATTAGCACATTGACTGATATTATCACATTGACTGATATTAGCACATTGACTGATATTAGCACATTGACTGATATTAGCACATTGACTGATATTAACACATTGACTGATATTAGCACATTGACTGATATTAGCACATTGACTGATATTAACACATTGACTGATATTAGCACATTGACTGAAATTAGCACATTGACTGATATTAACACATTGACTGATATTAGCACATTGACTGATATTAGCACATTGACTGATATTAGCACATTGACTGATATTAGCAGATTGACTGATATTAACACATTGACTGATATTAGCACATTGACTGATATTAGCACATTGACTGATATTAACACATTGACTGATATTAGCACATTGACTGATATTAGCACATTGACTGATATTAGCACATTGACTGATATTAGCACATTGACTGATATTAACACATTGACTGATATTAGCACATTGACTGATATTAACACATTGACTGATATTAGCACATTGACTGATATTAGCACATTGACTGATATTAGCACATTGACTGATATTAGCACATTGACTGATATTAGCACATTGACTGATATTAGCACATTGACTGATATTAACACATTGACTGATATTAGCACATTGACTGATATTAGCACATTGACTGATATTAGCACATTGACTGATATTAGCACATTGACTGATATTAACGCATTGACTGAAATTAGCACATTGACTGATATTAGCACATTGACTGATATTAACACATTGACTGATATTAGCACATTGACTGATATTAACACATTGACTGATATTAGCACATTGACTGATATTAGCACATTAACTGATATTATCACATTGACTGATATTAACACATTGACTGATATTAGCACATTGACTGAAATTAGCACATTGACTGATATTAACACATAGACTGATATTAGCACATTGACTGATATTAGCACATTGACTGATATTAGCACATTGACTGATATTAACACATTGACTGATATTAGCACATTGACTGATATTAGCACATTGACTGATATTAACACATTGACTGATATTAGCACATTGACTGATATTAACACATTGACTGATATTAGCACATTGACTGATATTAACGCATTGACTGAAATTAGCACATTGACTGATATTAGCACATTGACTGATATTAACACATTGACTGATATTAGCACATTGACTGATATTAACACATTGACTGATATTAGCACATTGACTGATATTAGCACATTGACTGATATTAGCACATTGACTGATATTAACACATTGACTGATATTAGCACATTGACTGAAATTAGCACATTGACTGATATTAACACATTGACTGATATTAGCACATTGACTGATATTAGCACATTGACTGATATTAGCACATTGACTGATATTAACACATTGACTGATATTAGCACATTGACTGATATTAACGCATTGACTGATATTAGCACATTGACTGATATTAACACATTGACTGATATTAGCACATTGACTGATATTAACACATTGACTGATATTAGCACATTGACTGATATTAGCACATTGACTGATATTAACACATTGACTGATATTAGCACATTGACTGATATTAGCACATTGACTGATATTAGCACATTGACTGATATTAGCACATTGACTGATATTAGCACATTGACTGATATTAACACATTGACTGATATTAGCACATTGACTGATATTAGCACATTGACTGATATTAGCACATTGACTGATATTAGCACATTGACTGATATTAACACATTGACTGATATTAGCACATTGACTGATATTAGCACATTGACTGATATTAACACATTGACTGATATTAGCACATTGACTGATATTAGCACATTGACTGATATTAGCACATTGACTGATATTAGCACATTGACTGATATTAGCACATTGACTGATATTAACACATTGACTGATATTAGCACATTGACTGATATTAGCACATTGACTGATATTAGCACATTGACTGATATTAGCACATTGACTGATATTAACACATTGACTGATATTAGCACATTGACTGATATTAGCACATTGACTGATATTAGCACATTGACTGATATTAACACATTGACTGATATTAGCACATTGACTGATATTAGCACATTGACTGATATTAGCACATTGACTGATATTAACACATTGACTGATATTAGCACATTGACTGATATTAACACATTGACTGATATTAACACATTGACTGATATTAGCACATTGACTGATATTAGCACATTGACTGATATTAACACATTGACTGATATTAGCACATTGACTGATATTAGCACATTGACTGATATTAGCACATTGACTGATATTAGGACATTGACTGATATTAACACATTGACTGATATTAGCACATTGACTGATATTATCACATTGACTGATATTAGCACATTGACTGATATTAGCACATTGACTGATATTAGCACATTGACTGATATTAGCACATTGACTGATATTAGCACATTGACTGATATTAGCACATTGACTGATATTAGCACATTGACTGATATTAACACATTGACTGATATTAGCACATTGACTGATATTAGCACATTGACTGATATTAACACATTGACTGATATTAGCACATTGACTGATATTAGCACATTGACTGATATTAGCACATTGACTGATATTAGCACATTGACTGATATTAACGCATTGACTGAAATTAGCACATTGACTGATATTAGCACATTGACTGATATTAACACATTGACTGATATTAGCACATTGACTGATATTAACACATTGACTGATATTAGCACATTGACTGATATTAGCACATTGACTGATATTAGCACATTGACTGATATTAACACATTGACTGATATTAGCACATTGACTGAAATTAGCACATTGACTGATATTAACACATTGACTGATATTAGCACATTGACTGATATTAGCACATTGACTGATATTAGCACATTGACTGATATTAACACATTGACTGATATTAGCACATTGACGGATATTAGCACATTGACTGATATTAACACATTGACTGATATTAGCACATTGACTGATATTAGCACATTGACTGATATTAGCACATTGACTGATATTAGCACATTGACTGATATTAACACATTGACTGATATTAGCACATTGACTGATATTAGCACATTGACTGATATTAACGCATTGACTGAAATTAGCACATTGACTGATATTAGCACATTGACTGATATTAACACATTGACTGATATTAGCACATTGACTGATATTAACACATTGACTGATATTAGCACATTGACTGATATTAGCACATTGACTGATATTAGCACATTGACTGATATTAGCACATTGACTGATATTAACACATTGACTGAAATTAGCACATTGACTGATATTAGCACATTGACTGATATTAGCACATTGACTGATATTAGCACATTGACTGATATTAGCACATTGACTGATATTAGCACATTGACTGATATTAGCACATTGACTGATATTAGCACATTGACTGATATTAGCACATTGACTGATATTAGCACATTGACTGATATTAGCACATTGACTGATATTAGCACATTGACTGATATTAACACATTGACTGATATTAGCACATTGACTGATATTAGCACATTGACTGATATTAGCACATTGACTGATATTAACACATTGACTGATATTAGCACATTGACTGATATTAGCACATTGACTGATATTAGCACATTGACTGATATTAGCACATTGACTGATATTAACGCATTGACTGAAATTAGCACATTGACTGATATTAGCACATTGACTGATATTAACACATTGACTGATATTAGCACATTGACTGATATTAACACATTGACTGATATTAGCACATTGACTGATATTAGCACATTGACTGATATTAGCACATTGACTGATATTAGCACATTGACTGATATTAACACATTGACTGATATTAGCACATTGACTGATATTAACACATTGACTGATATTAGCACATTGACTGATATTAGCACATTGACTGATATTAGCACATTGACTGATATTAGCACATTGACTGATATTAGCACATTGACTGATATTAGCACATTGACTGATATTAACACATTGACTGATATTAGCACATTGACTGATATTAACACATTGACTGATATTAGCACATTGACTGATATTAACACATTGACTGATATTAGCACATTGACTGATATTAGCACATTGACTGATATTAACACATTGACTGATATTAGCACATTGACTGATATTAACACATTGACTGATATTAGCACATTGACTGATATTAACACATTGACTGATATTAGCACATTGACTGATATTAACACATTGACTGATATTAGCACATTGACTGATATTAGCACATTGACTGATATTAACACATTGACTGATATTAGCACATTGACTGATATTAACACATTGACTGATATTAGCACATTGACTGATATTAACACATTGACTGATATTAGCACATTGACTGAAATTAGCAAATTGACAGATATTAGCACATTGACTGATATTAGCACATTGACTGATATTAACACATTGACTGATATTAGCACATTGACTGAAATTAGCATATTGACTGATATTAACACATTGACTGATATTAGCACATTGACTGATATTAGCACATTGACTGATATTAGCACATTGACTGATATTAACACATTGACTGATATTAGCACATTAACTGATATTAGCACATTGACTGATATTAACACATTGACTGAAATTAGCACATTGACTGATATTAGCACATTGACTGATATTAGCACATTGACTGATATTAACACATTGGCTGAAATTAGCACATTAACTGATATTAACACATTGACTGATATAGCACATTGACTGATATTAGCACATTGACTGATATTAACACATTGACTGATATTAGCACATTGACTGATATTAGCACATTGACTGAAATTAGTACATTGACTGATATTAGCACATTGACTGATATTAGCACATTGACTGATATTAACACATTGACTGATATTAGCACATTGACTGAAATTAGCACATTGACTGATATTAACACATTGACTGATATTAGCACATTGACTGAAATTAGCACATTGACTGATATTAGCACATTGACTGATATTAGCACATTGACTGATATTAGCACATTGACTGATATTAGCACATTGACTGATATTAACACATTGACTGATATTAGCACATTGACTGATATTAACACATTGACTGATATTAGCACATTGACTGATATTAGCACATTGACTGATATTAGCACATTGACTGATATTAGCACATTGACTGATATTAGCACATTGACTGATATTAGCACATTGACTGATATTAGCACATTGACTGATATTAACACATTGACTGATATTAGCACATTGACTGATATTAGCACATTGATTGATATTAACACATTGACTGATATTAGCACATTGACTGATATTAGCACATTGACTGATATTAGCACATTGACTGATATTAGCACATTGACTGATATTAACGCATTGACTGAAATTAGCACATTGACTGATATTAGCACATTGACTGATATTAACACATTGACTGATATTAGCACATTGACTGATATTAACACATTGACTGATATTAGCACATTGACTGATATTAGCACATTGACTGATATTAGCACATTGACTGATATTAACACATTGACTGATATTAACACATTGACTGATATTAGCACATTGACTGAAATTAGCACATTGACTGATATTAGCACATTGACTGATATTAGCACATTGACTGATATTAGCACATTGACTGATATTAGCACATTGACTGATATTAACACATTGACTGATATTAGCACATTGACTGATATTAGCACATTGACTGATATTAGCACATTGACTGATATTAACACATTGACTGATATTAGCACATTGACTGATATTAGCACATTGACTGATATTAGCACATTGACTGATATTAACACATTGACTGATATTAGCACATTGACTGATATTAGCACATTGACTGATATTAACGCATTGACTGAAATTAGCACATTGACTGATATTAGCACATTGACTGATATTAACACATTGACTGATATTAGCACATTGACTGATATTAACACATTGACTGATATTAGCACATTGACTGATATTAGCACATTGACTGGTATTAGCACATTGACTGATATTAGCACATTGACTGATATTAACACATTGACTGATATTAGCACATTGACTGGTATTAGCACATTGACTGATATTAGCACATTGACTAATATTAACACATTGACTGAAATTAGCACATTGACTGATATTAGCACATTGACTGATATTAGCACATTGACTGATATTAGCACATTGACTGATATTAGCACATTGACTGATATTAGCACATTGATTGATATTAACACATTGACTGATATTAACGCATTGACTGAAATTAGCACATTGACTGATATTAGCACATTGACTGATATTAGCACATTGACTGATATTAGCACATTGACTGATATTAACACATTGACTGATATTAGCACATTGACTGATATTAACACATTGACTGATATTAGCACATTGACTGATATTAGCACATTGACTGATATTAGCACATTGACTGATATTAACACATTGACTGATATTAGCACATTGACTGATATTAGCACATTGACTGATATTAACACATTGACTGATATTAGCACATTGACTGAAATTAGCACATTGACTGATATTAGCACATTGACTGATATTAGCACATTGACTGATATTAGCACATTGACTGATATTAGCACATTGACTGATATTAACACATTGACTGATATTAGCACATTGACTGATATTAACACATTGACTGATATTAGCACATTGACTGATATTAGCACATTGACTGATATTAGCACATTGACTGATATTAGCACATTGACTGATATTAGCACATTGACTGATATTAGCACATTGACTGATATTAGCACATTGACTGATATTAACACATTGACTGATATTAGCACATTGACTGATATTAGCACATTGATTGATATTAACACATTGACTGATATTAGCACATTGACTGATATTAGCACATTGACTGATATTAGCACATTGACTGATATTAGCACATTGACTGATATTAACGCATTGACTGAAATTAGCACATTGACTGATATTAGCACATTGACTGATATTAACACATTGACTGATATTAGCACATTGACTGATATTAACACATTGACTGATATTAGCACATTGACTGATATTAGCACATTGACTGATATTAGCACATTGACTGATATTAACACATTGACTGATATTAACACATTGACTGATATTAGCACATTGACTGAAATTAGCACATTGACTGATATTAGCACATTGACTGATATTAGCACATTGACTGATATTAGCACATTGACTGATATTAGCACATTGACTGATATTAACACATTGACTGATATTAGCACATTGACTGATATTAGCACATTGACTGATATTAGCACATTGACTGATATTAACACATTGACTGATATTAGCACATTGACTGATATTAGCACATTGACTGATATTAGCACATTGACTGATATTAACACATTGACTGATATTAGCACATTGACTGATATTAGCACATTGACTGATATTAACGCATTGACTGAAATTAGCACATTGACTGATATTAGCACATTGACTGATATTAACACATTGACTGATATTAGCACATTGACTGATATTAACACATTGACTGATATTAGCACATTGACTGATATTAGCACATTGACTGGTATTAGCACATTGACTGATATTAGCACATTGACTGATATTAACACATTGACTGATATTAGCACATTGACTGGTATTAGCACATTGACTGATATTAGCACATTGACTAATATTAACACATTGACTGAAATTAGCACATTGACTGATATTAGCACATTGACTGATATTAGCACATTGACTGATATTAGCACATTGACTGATATTAGCACATTGACTGATATTAGCACATTGACTGATATTAGCACATTGACTGATATTAACACATTGACTGATATTAGCACATTGACTGATATTAGCACATTGACTGATATTAACACATTGACTGATATTAGCACATTGACTGATATTAGCACATTGACTGATATTAGCACATTGATTGATATTAACACATTGACTGATATTAACGCATTGACTGAAATTAGCACATTGACTGATATTAGCACATTGACTGATATTAGCACATTGACTGATATTAGCACATTGACTGATATTAACACATTGACTGATATTAGCACATTGACTGATATTAACACATTGACTGATATTAGCACATTGACTGATATTAACACATTGACTGATATTAGCACATTGACTGATATTAGCACATTGACTGATATTAGCACATTGACTGATATTAGCACATTGACTGATATTAACACATTGACTGATATTAGCACATTGACTGATATTAACACATTGACTGATATTAGCACATTGACTGATATTAGCACATTGACTGATATTAGCACATTGACTGATATTAGCACATTGACTGATATTAGCACATTGACTGATATTAGCACATTGACTGATATTAACACATTGACTGATATTAGCACATTGACTGATATTAACACATTGACTGATATTAGCACATTGACTGATATTAGCACATTGACTGATATTAACACATTGACTGATATTAGCACATTGACTGATATTAACACATTGACTGATATTAGCACATTGTCTGATATTAACACATTGACTGATATTAGCACATTGACTGAAATTAGCAAATTGACAGATATTAGCACATTGACTGATATTAGCACATTGACTGATATTAACACATTGACTGATATTAGCACATTGACTGAAATTAGCATATTGACTGATATTAGCACATTGACTGATATTAGCACATTGACTGATATTAGCACATTGACTGATATTAGCACATTGACTGATATTAACACATTGACTGATATTAGCACATTAACTGATATTAGCACATTGACTGATATTAACACATTGACTGAAATTAGCACATTGACTGATATTAGCACATTGACTGATATTAGCACATTGACTGATATTAACACATTGGCTGAAATTAGCACATTAACTGATATTAACACATTGACTGATATAGCACATTGACTGATATTAGCACATTGACTGATATTAACACATTGACTGATATTAGCACATTGACTGATATTAGCACATTGACTGAAATTAGTAAATTGACTGATATTAGCACATTGACTGATATTAGCACATTGACTGATATTAACACATTGACTGATATTAGCACATTGACTGAAATTAGCACATTGACTGATATTAACACATTGACTGATATTAACACATTGACTGATATTAGCACATTGACTGATATTAGCACATTGACTGATATTAACACATTGACTGATATTAGCACATTGACTGATATTAGCACATTGACTGATATTAACACATTGACTGAAATTAGCACATTGACTGATATTAGCACATTGACTGATATTAGCACATTGACTGATATTAACACATTGACTGAAATTAGCACATTGACTGATATTAACACATTGACTGATATAGCCCATTGACTGATATTAGCACATTGACTGATATTAACACATTGACTGATATTAGCACATTGACTGATATAGCACATTGACTGATATTAGCACATTGACTGATATTAACACATTGACTGATATTAGCACATTGACTGATATTAGCACATTGACTGATATTAACACATTGACTGATATTAGCACATTGACTGATATTAACACATTGACTGATATTAGCACATTGACTGATATTAGCACATTGACTGATATTAGCACATTGACTGATATTAGCACATTGACTGATATTAGCACATTGACTGAAATTAGCACATTGACTGATATTAGCACATTGACTGATATTAGCACATTGACTGATATTAGCACATTGACTGAAATTAGCACATTGACTGATATTAGCACATTGACTGATATTAGCACATTGACTGATATTAGCACATTGACTGATATTAGCACATTGACTGATATTAGCACATTGACTGATATTAACACATTGACTGATATTAGCACATTGACTGCATATTAGCACATTGACTGATATTATCACATTGACTGATATTAGCACATTGACTGATATTAGCACATTGACTGATATTAGCACATTGACTGATATTAGCACATTGACTGATATTAGCACATTGACTGATATTAGCACATTGACTGATATTAACACATTGACTGATATTAGCACATTGACTGATATTAGCACATTGACTGATATTAACACATTGACTGATATTAGCACATTGACTGATATTAGCACATTGACTGATATTAGCACATTGACTGATATTAACACATTGACTGATATTAGCACATTGACTGATATTAGCACATTGACTGATATTAACACATTGACTGATATTAGCACATTGACTGATATTAGCACATTGACTGATATTAGCACATTGACTGATATTAGCACATTGACTGATATTAGCACATTGACTGATATTAGCACATTGACTGATATTAACACATTGACTGATATTAGCACATTGACTGATATTAGCACATTGACTGATATTAGCACATTGACTGATATTAGCACATTGACTGATATTAGCACATTGACTGATATTAGCACATTGACTGATATTAGCACATTGACTGATATTAACACATTGACTGATATTAGCACATTGACTGATATTAGCACATTGACTGATATTAGCACATTGACTGATATTAGCACATTGACTGATATTAGCACATTGACTGATATTAGCACATTGACTGATATTAGCACATTGACTGATATTAGCACATTGACTGATATTAGCACATTGACTGATATTAGCACATTGACTGATATTAGCACATTGACTGATATTAACACATTGACTGATATTAGCACATTGACTGATATTAGCACATTGACTGATATTAGCACATTGACTGATATTAACACATTGACTGATATTAGCACATTGACTGATATTAGCACATTGACTGATATTAACACATTGACTGATATTAGCACATTGACTGATATTAGCACATTGACTGATATTAGCACATTGACTGATATTAGCACATTGACTGATATTAGCACATTGACTGATATTAGCACATTGACTGATATTAGCACATTGACTGATATTAGCACATTGACTGATATTAGCACATTGACTGATATTAGCACATTGACTGATATTAGCACATTGACTGATATTAGCACATTGACTGATATTAGCACATTGACTGATATTAGCACATTGACTGATATTAGCACATTGACTGATATTAGCACATTGACTGATATTAGCACATTGACTGATATTAGCACATTGACTGATATTAGCACATTGACTGATATTAGCACATTGACTGATATTAGCACATTGACTGATATTAGCACATTGACTGATATTAGCACATTGACTGATATTAGCACATTGACTGATATTAGCACATTGACTGATATTAGCACATTGACTGATATTAGCACATTGACTGATATTAGCACATTGACTGATATTAGCACATTGACTGATATTAGCACATTGACTGATATTAGCACATTGACTGATATTAGCACATTGACTGATATTAGCACATTGACTGATATTAGCACATTGACTGATATTAGCACATTGACTGATATTAACACATTGACTGATATTAGCACATTGACTGATATTAGCACATTGACTGATATTAGCACATTGACTGATATTAGCACATTGACTGATATTAGCACATTGACTGATATTAGCACATTGACTGATATTAGCACATTGACTGATATTAGCACATTGACTGATATTAGCACATTGACTGATATTAGCACATTGACTGATATTAGCACATTGACTGATATTAGCACATTGACTGATATTAGCACATTGACTGATATTAGCACATTGACTGATATTAGCACATTGACTGATATTAGCACATTGACTGATATTAGCACATTGACTGATATTAGCACATTGACTGATATTAGCACATTGACTGATATTAGCACATTGACTGATATTAGCACATTGACTGATATTAGCACATTGACTGATATTAGCACATTGACTGATATTAGCACATTGACTGATATTAGCACATTGACTGATATTAACACATTGACTGATATTAGCACATTGACTGATATTAGCACATTGACTGATATTAGCACATTGACTGATATTAGCACATTGACTGATATTAGCACATTGACTGATATTAGCACATTGACTGATATTAGCACATTGACTGATATTAGCACATTGACTGATATTAGCACATTGACTGATATTAGCACATTGACTGATATTAGCACATTGACTGATATTAGCACATTGACTGATATTAGCACATTGACTGATATTAGCACATTGACTGATATTAGCACATTGACTGATATTAGCACATTGACTGATATTAGCACATTGACTGATATTAGCACATTGACTGATATTAGCACATTGACTGATATTAGCACATTGACTGATATTAGCACATTGACTGATATTAGCACATTGACTGATATTAGCACATTGACTGATATTAGCACATTGACTGATATTAGCACATTGACTGATATTAGCACATTGACTGATATTAGCACATTGACTGATATTAGCACATTGACTGATATTAGCACATTGACTGATATTAGCACATTGACTGATATTAGCACATTGACTGATATTAGCACATTGACTGATATTAGCACATTGACTGATATTAGCACATTGACTGATATTAGCACATTGACTGATATTAGCACATTGACTGATATTAGCACATTGACTGATATTAGCACATTGACTGATATTAGCACATTGACTGATATTAGCACATTGACTGATATTAGCACATTGACTGATATTAGCACATTGACTGATATTAGCACATTGACTGATATTAGCACATTGACTGATATTAGCACATTGACTGATATTAGCACATTGACTGATATTAGCACATTGACTGATATTAGCACATTGACTGATATTAGCACATTGACTGATATTAGCACATTGACTGATATTAGCACATTGACTGATATTAGCACATTGACTGATATTAGCACATTGACTGATATTAGCACATTGACTGATATTAGCACATTGACTGATATTAGCACATTGACTGATATTAGCACATTGACTGATATTAGCACATTGACTGATATTAGCACATTGACTGATATTAGCACATTGACTGATATTAGCACATTGACTGATATTAGCACATTGACTGATATTAGCACATTGACTGATATTAGCACATTGACTGATATTAGCACATTGACTGATATTAGCACATTGACTGATATTAGCACATTGACTGATATTAGCACATTGACTGATATTAGCACATTGACTGATATTAGCACATTGACTGATATTAGCACATTGACTGATATTAGCACATTGACTGATATTAGCACATTGACTGATATTAGCACATTGACTGATATTAGCACATTGACTGATATTAGCACATTGACTGATATTAGCACATTGACTGATATTAGCACATTGACTGATATTAGCACATTGACTGATATTAGCACATTGACTGATATTAGCACATTGACTGATATTAGCACATTGACTGATATTAGCACATTGACTGATATTAGCACATTGACTGATATTAGCACATTGACTGATATTAGCACATTGACTGATATTAGCACATTGACTGATATTAGCACATTGACTGATATTAGCACATTGACTGATATTAGCACATTGACTGATATTAGCACATTGACTGATATTAGCACATTGACTGATATTAACACATTGACTGATATTAGCACATTGACTGATATTAGCACATTGACTGATATTAGCACATTGACTGATATTAGCACATTGACTGATATTAGCACATTGACTGATATTAGCACATTGACTGATATTAGCACATTGACTGATATTAGCACATTGACTGATATTAGCACATTGACTGATATTAGCACATTGACTGATATTAGCACATTGACTGATATTAGCACATTGACTGATATTAGCACATTGACTGATATTAGCACATTGACTGATATTAGCACATTGACTGATATTAGCACATTGACTGATATTAGCACATTGACTGATATTAGCACATTGACTGATATTAGCACATTGACTGATATTAGCACATTGACTGATATTAGCACATTGACTGATATTAGCACATTGACTGATATTAGCACATTGACTGATATTAGCACATTGACTGATATTAGCACATTGACTGATATTAGCACATTGACTGATATTAGCACATTGACTGATATTAGCACATTGACTGATATTAGCACATTGACTGATATTAGCACATTGACTGATATTAGCACATTGACTGATATTAGCACATTGACTGATATTAGCACATTGACTGATATTAGCACATTGACTGATATTAGCACATTGACTGATATTAGCACATTGACTGATATTAGCACATTGACTGATATTAGCACATTGACTGATATTAGCACATTGACTGATATTAGCACATTGACTGATATTAGCACATTGACTGATATTAGCACATTGACTGATATTAGCACATTGACTGATATTAGCACATTGACTGATATTAGCACATTGACTGATATTAGCACATTGACTGATATTAGCACATTGACTGATATTAGCACATTGACTGATATTAGCACATTGACTGATATTAGCACATTGACTGATATTAGCACATTGACTGATATTAGCACATTGACTGATATTAGCACATTGACTGATATTAGCACATTGACTGATATTAGCACATTGACTGATATTAGCACATTGACTGATATTAGCACATTGACTGATATTAGCACATTGACTGATATTAGCACATTGACTGATATTAGCACATTGACTGATATTAGCACATTGACTGATATTAGCACATTGACTGATATTAGCACATTGACTGATATTAGCACATTGACTGATATTAGCACATTGACTGATATTAGCACATTGACTGATATTAGCACATTGACTGATATTAGCACATTGACTGATATTAGCACATTGACTGATATTAACACATTGACTGATATTAGCACATTGACTGATATTAGCACATTGACTGATATTAACACATTGACTGATATTAGCACATTGACTGATATTAGCACATTGACTGATATTAGCACATTGACTGATATTAGCACATTGAC
Organism: Nemertoderma westbladi; assembly: GCA_032718475.1. Lineage (NCBI taxonomy): Eukaryota > Metazoa > Xenacoelomorpha > Nemertodermatida > Nemertodermatidae > Nemertoderma > Nemertoderma westbladi. Next base: position 3,168 of record JAUCBJ010003579.1, on the reverse strand, counting down.
TGATATTAGCACATTGACTGATATTAGCACATTGACTGATATTAGCACATTGACTGATATTAGCACATTGACTGATATTAGCACATTGACTGATATTAACACATTGACTGATATTAGCACATTGACTGATATTAGCACATTGACTGATATTAGCACATTGACTGATATTAGCACATTGACTGATATTAGCACATTGACTGATATTAGCACATTGACTGATATTAACACATTGACTGATATTAGCACATTGACTGATATTAGCACATTGACTGATATTAACACATTGACTGATATTAGCACATTGACTGATATTAGCACATTGACTGATATTAGCACATTGACTGATATTAGCACATTGACTGATATTAGCACATTGACTGATATTAGCACATTGACTGATATTAGCACATTGACTGATATTAGCACATTGACTGATATTAGCACATTGACTGATATTAGCACATTGACTGATATTAGCACATTGACTGATATTAGCACATTGACTGATATTAGCACATTGACTGATATTAGCACATTGACTGATATTAGCACATTGACTGATATTAACACATTGACTGATATTAGCACATTGACTGATATTAGCACATTGACTGATATTAACACATTGACTGATATTAGCACATTGACTGATATTAGCACATTGACTGATATTAGCACATTGACTGATATTAGCACATTGACTGATATTAGCACATTGACTGATATTAGCACATTGACTGATATTAGCACATTGACTGATATTAGCACATTGACTGATATTAGCACATTGACTGATATTAGCACATTGACTGATATTAGCACATTGACTGATATTAGCACATTGACTGATATTAGCACATTGACTGATATTAGCACATTGACTGATATTAGCACATTGACTGATATTAGCACATTGACTGATATTAGCACATTGACTGATATTAGCACATTGACTGATATTAGCACATTGACTGATATTAGCACATTGACTGATATTAGCACATTGACTGATATTAGCACATTGACTGATATTAGCACATTGACTGATATTAGCACATTGACTGATATTAGCACATTGACTGATATTAGCACATTGACTGATATTAGCACATTGACTGATATTAGCACATTGACTGATATTAGCACATTGACTGATATTAGCACATTGACTGATATTAGCACATTGACTGATATTAAGCACATTGACTGATATTAGCACATTGACTGATATTAGCACATTGACTGATATTAGCACATTGACTGATATTAGCACATTGACTGATATTAGCACATTGACTGATATTAGCACATTGACTGATATTAGCACATTGACTGATATTAGCACATTGACTGATATTAACACATTGACTGATATTAGCACATTGACTGATATTAGCACATTGACTGATATTAGCACATAGACTGATATTAGCACATTGACTGATATTAGCACATTGACTGATATTAACACATTGACTGATATTAGCACATTGACTGATATTAGCACATTGACTGATATTAGCACATTGACTGATATTAGCACATTGACTGATATTAGCACATTGACTGATATTAGCACATTGACTGATATTAGCACATTGACTGATATTAGCACATTGACTGATATTAACACATTGACTGATATTAGCACATTGACTGATATTAGCACATTGACTGATATTAACACATTGACTGATATTAGCACATTGACTGATATTAGCACATTGACTGATATTAGCACATTGACTGATATTAGCACATTGACTGATATTAGCACATTGACTGATATTAGCACATTGACTGATATTAACACATTGACTGATATTAGCACATTGACTGATATTAGCACAACGACTGATATTAGCACATTGACTGATATTAGCACATTGACTGATATTAGCACATTGACTGATATTAGCACATTGACTGATATTAACACATTGACTGATATTAGCACATTGACTGATATTAGCACATTGACTGATATTAGCACATTGACTGATATTAGCACATTGACTGATATTAACACATTGACTGATATTAACACATTGACTGATATTAGCACATTGACTGATATTAGCACATTGACTGATATTAGCACATTGACTGATATTAGCACATTGACTGATATTAGCACATTGACTGATATTAACACATTGACTGATATTAGCACATTGACTGATATTAGCACATTGATTGATATTAACACTTTGTAACTGTAAATTGCTGCTTTACACTCAAAGCGATTGGGTTACACATTGCCTAGTTATGTCTAGTACTTCCTCATCAACCAATTTTTTTCACAATTTTCTAATGAACCGTGCTAAGCACGGACAAGCACGGACACTAGGGAAGAGATCACTAGTCCGTACTAAGCACGGATTAGGGAGCTCTGACAATTCGCTCCCTAGCGGCAGACAGAGGAACTATTTAGGTCTGTCAGTATGTATAATTTCTAAACTTTTGATAGACTACTTGTGTACCATGTTTGGTTCCATTCCATCCATGATTGACCGTTCAATCATTAGCGTTCAAACATTCCTGCCACAAACAAACTAATAATAGCGGCATTAACCCGAACAGAGCTCCAAGGCATACCGAGATGATACTATAGATACGTTCTACATAACTGTGTTGATGAATTCAGCAGTTGGTAATGGGAGTGTGTTCTTATAAATAATGGTAAATTTTAACACGGAGTATTTCTTTTGGTGCTCCTTATTTTAAAGTGATTAGATATTACATTTTTATCTTGTTTTTTTATGTAAATTCAAGAATCTAACAAATTTTAATTTAATTTAAATTAGATAGATCCGCTTAATCGGTGAATTAAAATACGTGACACCTACTAACTTTCCCTTAACTGTGGTTGTTAAGGGCTGAAAGCCACTTTGTATCTATCTGTCTGTAGTTTCATCAGTTTAGTAGGTTGTGGTAAACTCGTTTCAATCATTAACCAAACTAACGCTTGACAAAGACTGTTGAAAAACGAGCTCGTATGATTGATCATATAATCAAATCTTTGTTTCAAAATAAATTCCAAACTACTCAGGTCCTAGAGCGAGCCTACATTAACTTACTACTACTACTAGGATCGGCATGTTATATAGAACATGAACTTACATGAACTTATATCGCTGTAGTGATCTGTGTAACAAACATTATTCA
>JAUCBJ010003578.1:0-11062 GCA_032718475.1 Nemertoderma westbladi | reverse complement strand
TTCTGTTTACAAAACCACTAAGTACATTTTATTACATTTCAATATGAGTATTTGTATGTATATTACTATTTATTGTGTAAATCAAATTCTTTGATAAGTAATAGATATATAATAAAATAATTAATAAAAAAAAAATCTTTATATCGTTTTAATTTATATTAAACTATCATCCCTAAGATTGTGTTGAGGAGGGTGATAAAGATCCGAATTGCCCAGGATATGCAGCTGCTGGTGAATGTGTAAACAACCCAGCCTACATGTATAATAACTGCCAGACTTCTTGCAACAAATGCGACGATGGAGAAGGTAAAATAAATATTACGATCATTTTATATAAACGCTCTTATTTATTTACTTGTAGGCCTACTGGTACAGCCTGTTGGGGCAGACTTGTCTAATTAATCGGTGTGTTTCAACAATGGTCTAATGACGTACCGGTAGGCCTAGAACATATTTGGTAGTCCAGTCAGTACTAAGGACGTTGGAATATTATAGTCATCGTCAACAATATTTTGTTTCAGTTTGCGTTGAAGCTGCTGATAACCACTTGATGTGTGCTTCCTGGGCTACCGGCGGCGAATGCACAGTGAACCCAGCCTACATGTACATTCACTGTCAGACTTCCTGCAACAAATGCGGTTAGATGAGTTGATGAAATCGCACCATTCAAAACCATCCCAAGGAGATAATAATACACTCTGATGTATTTTATTATTGATTGTAGTTCAGTAGAAAGGTGGTGAATTACTGTATAATACTTATTTATGGTGAAGGGTTATCCTGACATTCAACTCAAGTAAAATAGTTTCATGCTCATTCATGAAAAAAAAGCTCACATATTAACATCAATATATTATCTTCTACAGTATATTCCACATGAATATGGCCTTTAAAACCGTTTGCTCTTATTTGTGTGAAATATTACTTAATTAACAGAACTAGAAAGCCAGCAAGCTGGCTGGAAGGAGCCCGGGGGAAGAATCCTAGCCAAGATTATTACAAATAAACCTTGTCAGTCAGCAGTAAGTAAACTAAACAATTGTCTAAACTGTAAGGCGTGAGGCTAGCTGACTTTGTGGCTCATCCCACATAATCAAAAATGAAACTTTGCTATGACAACACACCCGGTTCTTTTAAATTTGCGTGATTTGAGTTTTATGCTCGCACCACTATTTGTAAGATATGTTAAAACTTTTCTTACAGTATGCCAATGTAGTAATGGTATTAAAATATAATTAAATTAATTTACACTATTAATGCTTCAGCTAAAAAATGATGCTAATCCTATGTAATAAAAAAAAATAAGAATATTATTTTTAAGAACATTCTACATATATCCTATACAAAATACTAATCAGCCCAATGATTCGTGGAATAATAATATAATCCTACTGCAGTGGTATATTTTATTTTGTTTATTGACAACTCAACTATTTTCTGCCTATCCCTGAGAGCTGATAAAGGATGTGTAGAATCAGCCAGCAGCAGGAGGGGTGTAGTCAAGAAAATCTGCCTTGATGGAATTCTATCTCAGACAGCCCTGCACTCAACCATTCCTAAACAGCTAGCTGCTGCAGCAGCTCAGACAGGAGTTGTTACTTTACCATTGCTTTTAATTTCGCGACAAAATAATTTCAAAAAACGAAATATATCGAATACCACACATAGAATCGATCTAATATTTTGTAACGCGATTATGAACCACCAAAGCAATGTACTTGTAAAATTTCAACAAAATCGCCAGACAGGAAGTGCCTGATCCTGGATAATTATCAGTCAGTCAGTCAGTCATTGTTATATATCCTGAGATTTTTAACAGTAAGTATCCCGCCTGTCGAGCGGGCTCGTAATAACATCGTGGTAATTATTGTTATGATGGTAGAAAGTAGAAAACTAGAAGGTAGCTCACCTGACTTCCGGATCCATGATCCCAGGCAACAGAAGTCGTCCACATGCTCAAGCATACCATCCTTTGAGCTTATGCTCATCCGATCAGAGACTTGCTGAGGCCTTTCAAAGTTAACTGTCAAAATTGTGGTCTTTCTGGAGTTAATAAAAAGACCAACACTAGAAGCAGCATGTTCTAATGAGCTGATGAGCCGTTGGGCTCCCTCTAGTGATTCTGAGAGTACTCCTAAGTCATCAGCAAAGTCTAGATCAGTTAGGTGCTTGGCAGGATTTCCTCGACTTCTGGAGCCAGTAGGTGGAGTTATCATCACCCCATCATCATTATGATGATCTAAGGACATGCGTAGAACATAGTCAACCACAATTATGAACAAGAATGGTGCAAGTGTGTCTCCCTGGAGGACGCCCCATAACACTTCAAATGGTTCTGTGTCACCGTCAACAGAAGAAACAAATGTTGTCGAACATTCGTATACTGATCTGATTGCTGCAATAATTTCATCAGGAATCCCATATAATGAAAGTATGCTGAACATACGTGAGCAAGAGACTGAATCAAAGGCCTTGAAGAAGTTGGTGCCAATTTATTGCGGTATACTGTATTAGATTATGTTTTAGGAAACTAGTTTATTCCATGGGTGCATTTCTACAATAAATATCCCCTGGTTCCTTACATTTATGAAACTTATATTGTATTACACCCCTATTGTTGATTACGCTACTTCGCACCGTTTGTACGTGTAATAGCATTGTTGGCGAGACAAAATTATCTACTGTAGTACATGCTACATATTAAAGTCAACAAGAACCCTCTTATTTATTACACTGCTTCCGGGGTCTAACACATATCCTCGACAGGCCACTCGTTGGACCGACAGCAGGTTCCCTGAGCGAAACCGGAAGGAACGTGGGAAGGGAAGTAGGCTTTTCTACTACAGTAGAGAGCGCCTGTGGAATCGTATAAGGGTCTTTCGAGAATCTCACCCTCTCGACGAAAGATATCCCTCTGGTGACCTTTGCCAGAGGAGTTCCCTTACAAAATTTCCCCTGGAGAGGGATTAATTTTTATTGCGTCGAAAGTCCCCCCTATCTGCTTTTTCTAGTACAAATCCGTGTGTCTTTCAATCATTTGAATTAGAGGCATTGCTCAGACATTTTGAAAATAATAATTTTTGTACAAACTGATGTACCGGTAGATTTTTCTCGGCTTTCCGATGTGGACTGTTTTTGACCAAACTGGTTAACATTTGGACTGGTGTTAAATTGTGCTCGGGTGTATTTGGTTGTATTTGGTTGTGTTTGATTATGTACTTAATTTCCTACTATCCTAAAAAATAGATAAAAAACCTTTCTGACCCAGACCCTGGGTCACGGGAGCCAGATTGTGAGGGGGAGAGGGATTCTGGAGTTGGAGGCTACTCTCATGTTCCACCCCGACCAACAAAGCCATTGGTGAATCTGAGTTAAGTCACTAGACTAGCCTCAGTAAACACCCTAACACTCGGGTCCCCAATGCGACAAGGTGAGCTGACTGCCTTGGCAGATAAGCTTATTCTTAGCGCAGTGGATGTTCAAGAGCACCGAATGCAGACTGGACAGACTGATGAGGTTCTGATTAAGGACATGGGGGGCGGTTGGCGACTCGCCCTCGCATCAGCAGATTATAGTGGCAATGGTGGAATTGGTCTATTGGTGAATCCAACTGCATATGCAGCATTGGACAAAATAGACCAAATCTCCAACCGCATCATCCGTTGCCACTTCTCATGTTCTGTAAAACTGGCTAAGAAGTTTCCTAAGGTGGTTATGATTGTGTGCTACTCTCCAACTAGTGTTGCCCCTGTAGAGGAGGTGGAAAATTTCTACCACAATCTACAAGCACCTACTGATGGGGTGGATCAGCATGCATTCTTAACATTCCTGGGAGACTTTAATACAAGTCTGCATCAATCACCTACATCGACCTGGGTCTATAGCAATAGTGTTAACCGAAATTCCGTCCATCTTCAGGATTTTATCTCTGGAAATGGATTGTTTTCGGCTGGAACCCAGTTCAAGAAGCGAACTGGAAAGCTATGGACTCATAGTGGACACAGTGGTGACAATATAGACTAGATTATATCGATTACCAGATAGACTATATTCTGTTTCGTAGGAAATACAGGAGCTCTATACAAGACTGTAATGCATTTACACTTCGACCCTTCTCCAGTGATCACCGCCTTATTGTGGCCAAGGTAAGACTTAGTCTACGTGCTAGCAGAACAACGAAATCTGCCTTGCTGCGGCATGACTGGTCCTCTCTGTTGCAACATCCAAGTGTGAGATCCAGCTTCACACTACAGCTGAGCAACAGGTATGAGGTTCTTGCCTCTGAGGCGGCAGATCACTGTGAGGGCTATACTGCCTTCACAGAAGCAGTTAAGTTAGCAGCTGCAGAAACAGTTCCTGTATACCCTCGAAACAAGAATAGGGCCCCCTGGACTGACAACAATATTCAGAAGTGCCGAAATCCTCTATAAGGCGCAGAAAGAGTCCCGACTCAAACAAACTACAGCGGCCAAGAATGCAGTTAAGGCTGCATCTAGGTCCCTGAACAGGCAGTATTCTGTTAATCTACAGGAGCTAATAAACCAACAGGTTGATGCCATCAATGATGCTGATGACAGCAGGCAATCATCCCAGGCATGGAAAACGATCAACTTGCTTACTAGGTGGAAAAGCCAACCAACCACCAAGGTTAAGGCAGAATCCCCAGCCGATCGCATCAATGGTTGGAAGGCCCACTTTGAAAAACTCCTCAATAACGACAGAGTATTGCCTGATAACTTTATATAAGTAGAAGTGTCTGTGTCTGTGTCTGTACTCTCAAATATTCCCATTGGCGATATCTCCTTTGCAGAAGTGAAGGCTGCTGCAAAGAGCATTAAGACCAATCGTGCCAGTGGAGTAGATGGTGTTCCCCCTGAGGTCTTTAAATACCTGAGTGTTTAAAGCTAATCTATCCAATCATAGTAGACATGTACCGTAACCGAACAACAAGAGTCCCACAAGAAATGGAAATAAATAAGTTGGTGCCAGTTCCCAAGAAGGGCAACCTAACACTCTATGGTTCTTTTCGGGGAATCTCATTGATCTCGATTGCTGCAAAGCTATACAATAGATTTCTATTAAATCGCATCAGGGATCCCATTGAAAGACTGTTCCGTGGAAACCAGAATGGGTTCCGTAGCGTAAAGGTCGTGGGACCATGGAGCCCAATTTGGTACTTAGAAGGAAAATTGAAGAGGTATTAAAAAAAGAAAGACAGGCATCTGGCTGTTATCTTTGTTGACTTCTTCAAGGCCTTTGATTCAGTCTCTCACTCACGTATGTTCAGCATACTTTCATTATATGGGATTCCTGATGAAATTATTGCAGCAATCAGATCAGTATACGATGGTTCGACAACATTTGTTTCTTCTGTTGACGGTGACACAGAACCATTTGAAGTGTTATGGGGCGTCCTCCAGGGAGACACACTTGCACCATTCTTGTTCATAATTGTGGTTGACTATGTTCTACGCATGTCCTTAGATCATCATAATGATGATGGGGTGATGATAACTCCACCTACTGGCTCCAGAAGTCGAGGAAATCCTGCCAAGCACCTAACTGATCTAGACTTTGCTGATGACTTAGGAGTACTCTCAGAATCACTAGAGGGAGCCCAACGGCTCATCAGCTCATTAGAACATGCTGCTTCTAGTGTTGGTCTTTTTATTAACTCCAGAAAGACCACAATTTTGACAGTTAACTTTGAAAGTCCTCAGCAAGTCTCTGATCGGATGAGCATAAGCTCAAAGGATGGTATGCTTGAGCATGTGGACGACTTCTGTTGCCTGGGATCATGGATCCGGAAGTCAGGTGAGCTACCTTCTAGTTTTCTACTTTCTACCATCATAATAATAATTACCACGATGTTATTACGAGCCCGCTCGACAGGCGGGATACTTACTGTTAAAACTCTCAGGATATATAACACTGACTGACTGACTGATAATTACCAAGGTTCAGGCACTTCCTGCCTGGCGATTTTGTTGAAATTTTACAAGTACATTGCTTTGGTGGTTCATAATCGCGTTACAAAATATTAGATCGATTCTATGTGTGGTATTCGATATATTTCGTTTTTTGAAATTATTTTGTCGCAAAATTAAAAGCAATGGTAAAGTAACAACTCCTGTCTGAGCTGCTGCAGCAGCTAGCTGTGTAGGAATGGTTGAGTGCAGGGCTGTCTGAGATAGAATTCCATCAAGGCAGAATTTCTTGACTACACCCCTCCTGCTGCTGGCTGATTCTACACATCCTTTATCAGCTCTCAGGGATAGACAGAAAATAGTTGAGTTGTCAATAACATAATAAATTATACCACTGCAGTAGGATTATATTATTATTCCACGAATCATTGGGCTGATTAGTATTTTGTATAGGATATATGTAGAATGTTCTTAAAAATAATATTGTTATTTTTTTTTATTACATAGGATTAGCATCATTTTTTAGCTGAAGCATTAATAGTGTAAATTAATTTAATTATATTTTAATACCATTACTACATTGGCATACTGTAAGATAAGTTTTAACATTTCTTACAAATAGTGGTGCGAGCATAAAACTCAAATCACGCAAATTTAAAAGAACCGGGTGTGTTGTCATAGCAAAGTTTCATTTTTTATTATGTGGGACGAGCCACAAAGTCAGCTAGCCTCACGCCTTACAGTTTAGACAATTGTTTAGTTTACTTACTGCTGACTGACAAGGTTTATTTGTAATAGTCTTGGCTAGGATTCTTCCCCCGGGCTCCTTCCAGCCAGCTTGCTGGCTTTCTAGTTCTGTTAAGTAAGTAATATTTCACACAAATAAGAGCAAACGGTTTTTAAGGCCATATTCATGTGGAATATACTGAAGAAGATAATATATTGATGTTAATGTGTGAGCTTTTCTTTCATGAATGAGCATGAAACTATTTTACTTGAGTTGAATGTCAGGATAACCCTTCACCATAAATAAGTATTATACAGTAATTCACCACCTTTCTACTGAACTACGATCAATAATAAAATACATCAGAGTGTATTATTATCTCCTTGGGATGGTTTTGAATGGTGCGATTTCATCAACTCATCTAACCGCATTTGTTGCAGGAAGTCTGACAGTGAATGTACATGTAGGCTGGGTTCACTGTGCATTGGCCGCCGGTAGCCCAGGAAGCACAGATCAAGTGGTTATCAGCAGCTTCAACGCAAACTGAAACAAAATATTGTTGACGATGACTATAATATTCCAACGTCCTTAGTACTGACTGGACTACCAAATATGTTCTAGGCCTACCGGTACGTCATTAGACCATTGTTGAAACACACCGATTAATTAGACAAGTCTGCCCCAACAGGCTGTACCAGTAGGCCTACAAGTAAATAAATAAGAGCGTTTATATAAAATGATCGTAATATTTATTTTACCTTCTCCATCGTCGCATTTGTTGCAAGAAGTCTGGCAGTTATTATACATGTAGGCTGGGTTGTTTACACATTCACCAGCAGCTGCATATCCTGGGCAATTCGGATCTTTATCACCCTCCTCAACACAATCTTAGGGATGATAGTTTAATATAAATTAAAACGATATAAAGATTTTTTTTTTATTAATTATTTTATTATATATCTATTACTTATCAAAGAATTTGATTTACACAATAAATAGTAATATACATACAAATACTCATATTGAAATGTAATAAAATGTACTTAGTGGTTTTGTAAACAGAATATAATAATACATTACGTGATTTAAATTACATAGTGATTACACTGAAAGACGACAGTCTGATATATTAGTGGGAGATGGTGTCTTGGTATGTATTGTAAGTTTGCTCGCAAATATACAGAGTTTTCAGCATTCTGATACTTTTTCTGACCCAATAATAAATAAATAATAAATAAATTATAAATAAATAAATAATCCTTACAAACCTTCGCCATCGTCACAGTAGTTGCAGGATGTCTGACAGTAGTTGTACATGTATGCTTTGTTTTTACCGCATTCTCCATCAGCAGCCCAACCTGGGCAGTACGCATGCAGGTCGGGTCTTTCATGACAGACTGAAACAATGAAATAAACTAATGTTATTTCTACTGGCAGTGAGTAGATTCCGACTGTAGGGATAAATACTTGTCGAGGGTTTGAAACAGAGAGCTGATGAGTTCGATGGAAAATAATATCTGTTGTTGCGAGATATATTAGGTTCAAAAATTTTAGACCAATCTCAATTACTACTAGGATCATCGGCAGCTGCATTGCAGCTGCATTTTTAAGAATGAGGTGCCGGCTTATCGACAAAATTGCACCGCCATAATTCCCTATCAACCATGACATTTGCTAGATCATCCGCATTTTCAAGGCCAGTGTCCTTTAAGATGCGTCTCAAGAAAGTCATAGACTGTCCACCATGCTTATTCACTCCATGAGGCTGCCAAAGTACAAGATTATGCACTGGCTGGTCCTCACGGCGAAAGCAATGTCCTGCAAAGCGGAGGCGATTTTGTTCTAGTAATAACCAAATGCATTGTCCTTACTGAATTATTGCATTCCTACTGTAGGTTATTGCATCATTGTTCGTTCTGCTGATACATATTTAACATTCTAATATGCGTTCACACCTTTCAGAAGGCTTTGTAACCATGTCATAACATCACTCACGCTATAGTCAATAAGTCATCTCCGGTTGTTACTCTCATAATCATGTCATTTATTGCATCGGTAGGTGCTAACAATGACCAACAAAGAGCAACAATGAGCAACAATGAGCAACAATGAGCAGCAATGAGCAACAACGAGCAACAATGAGCAACAATGAGCAACAATGAGCAACAACGAGCAACAATGAGCAACAATTAACAATAACGAGCAACAACGAGCAACAATGAGCAACAATAAGCAACATCGAGCAACAATGAGCGTGAATGAGCAACAACGAGCAAATATGAGCAACAATGAGCAACAATGAGCAACAACGAGCAACAATGAGCAACAATGAGCAACAAAGAGCAACAATGAGCAACAATTAACAATAACGAGCAACAACGAGCAACAATGAGCAACAACGAGCAACAATGAGCAACAACGAGCAACAATGAGCGAGAATGAGCAACAACGAGCAACAATGAGCAACAATGAGCAACAACGAGCAACAATGAGCAACAATGAGCAACAACGAGCAACAATGAGCAACAATGAGCAACAACGAGCAACAATGAGCAACAATTAACAATAACGAGCAACATCGAGCAACAATGAGCAACAACGAGCAACAATAAGCGTGAATGAGCAACAACGAGCAACAATGAGCAACAATGAGCAACAACGAGCAACAATGAGCAACAATGAGCAACAACGAGCAACAAAGAGCAACAATGAGCAACAATTAAAAATAACGAGCAACAATGAGCGAGAATGAGCAACAACGAGCAACAACGAGCTACAATGAGCAACAATGAGCAACAATTAACAATAACGAGCTACAACGAGCAACAATGAGCAACAACGAGCAACAATGAGCAACAATGAGCAACAATGAGCAACAATGAGCGACAATGAGCAACAATGAGCAACAACGAGCAACAATGAGCGAGAATGAGCAACAACGAGCAACAATGAGCAACAATGAGCAACAACGAGCAACAATGAGCAACAATGAGCAACAATGAGCAACAATGAGCAACAATGAGCAACAACGAGCAACAATGAGCAACAATGAGCAACAATTAACAATAACGAGCAACAATGAGAGCAACAACGAACAACAATGAGCAACAATGAGCAACAATGAGCGACAATGAGCAACAATGAGCAACAACGAGCAACAATGAGCGAGAATGAGCAACAACGAGCAACAATGAGCAACAATGAGCAACAACGAGCAACAATGAGCAACAATGAGCAACAACGAGCAACAATGAGCAACAATGAGCAACAATGAGCAACAACGAGCAACAATGAGCAACAATGAGCAACAATTAACAATAACGAGCAACAATGAGAGCAACAACGAACAACAATGAGCAACAATTAACAATAGCTAGCAACAACGAGCAACAATGAGCAACAATTAACAATAACGAGCAACAACGAGCATCAATGAGCAACATCGAGCAACAATGATCAACAATGAGCAACAATGAGCAACAATGAGCAACAACGAGCAACAATGAGCAACAATGAGCAACAACGAGCAACAATGAGCAACAACGAGCAGCAATGAGTAACAATTAACAATAACGAGCAACAACGAGCAACAATGACCAACAACGAGCAACAATGAGTAAAAATGAGCAACAGCGAGCAACAATGAGCAACAATGAGCAACAATGAGCAACAATGAGCAACAATGAGCAACAACGAGCAACAATGAGCAACAATTAACAATAACGAGCAACAACGAGCAACAATGAGCAACAACGAGAAACAATGAGCAACACTGAGCAACAATGAGCAACAACGAGCAACAATGAGCGAGAATGAGCAACAACGAGCAACAATGAGCAACAATGAGCAACAACGAGCAACAACGAGCAATAATGAGCAACAATGAGCAACAACGAGCAACAATGAGCGATAATAAAGTAAAACAACGACCAACAATGAGCAACCACGAGCAATAATAAAGTGAAACAACGAGTAACAATGAGCAACAATGAGCAACAACAAGCAACAATGAGCAATAATGATCAACAACGAGCAACAACGAGCATCAATGAGCAACAATGAGCAACAATGAGCAACAACGAGCAACATTGAGCTACAATCTATGCTATTATATTTCATTGATGATGTGTTAAATAAGAATGCAAAACAACATTCTGCTAACTCTATTTAAATTCGTAATATTACAGTATACAATTATTCAATAAGAAACGGTATTCAAAAATTTGTTTAAATAATTCCAACAACTACTGGCGTAGTGGTTAATTCGTCACCTCACTGGAGGTGTTTTCGTTTCGGCAAGAATACTTTAAAGGGGCTAGCCACCCTTGCCTTGCTTGATTCAAAGCCTCTCTGCCTTTCATCTTTAAATGATAGCTACTGTAAATGAGTACTAGTTTCCACTGGGGAG
>JAUCBJ010003577.1:0-42750 GCA_032718475.1 Nemertoderma westbladi | reverse complement strand
TCGTTCCTCCCGTTTGTAATCTTCCGCCGCTCCAGTACGGAATATTTCCCGTTCCGTCGACTCCGAGTCACTGGATGAATCGCTGTCGTCCGGATAAGGTGGTTGGCGGGTTCGCGTCCGGCGTATTATTCTTGGTCGAGTTCGTTGTGGTCTGGGATCTACGGCTCTCCGTTGTTCGGCAGGCTCGCAAGCCTTCCACGAAGTCGTAGGTCTCGTTAAACATTGGGTGAGAGGTCTAGTAAAAACATCGGAGTTAAGCTCTACTGTAGGTTTATAAATGACTGGGTTCGCGCAGCACGTCACAGGTTTAACTTGTAATGGTTTACTCACCTGTTTTACTGTCATAAACGCAGGTTCGTCTCTCTCTACAAGTAAACTACGGCTTACAGTAGGTGGACTACTTATCTTACCTGCTAAAATTGGCGATGAAGTCGCCCTAGGTTGCGGTATTTCCGTCACAACAAACCTGTTGCCTTGCGTCGAACGCACAGGCGTTATTTCCTTAGGTTTCGTAACAAAGACCGGTTTTATTGGAGTCGTGGGTTTGAGCATAGGAATAACTTGGGGAAAACGTTTACAGTAATCCTCGACGAACTCCTCTCCTCGATCTATCGCTCCCACGCTTCCTTCCTCGATCCGCTTCTGTATTCCGCGATATCGAGCTTCCATACGATCCAGGGCAGACAAGTCGTGTCCAGTTCGCGATCTTATAGATCTATCTCTCGCGTCGAGTTCGAGGTCCGCTTGCGCGTTCGCTGTCTCGCGCGATCTACGATTCAATTCGAACTGTAGTTGCATCTCCCTTTCGCGTCGATCTGCGTCCTGTTGTTGTGCCGCTAATTCCGCTTCCTGTATAGCTAATCGAGCGTTTATTTGCCGCGCCTCCAACTTGGCACGAGCGTCGGATGCTGCTTTCTTCCGTGCTAACTCGTCAGCTCCCGCCTGTCGTGCTAACTCGTCGGCTGCTGCCGCCGCGGCCGCTTCTCGCGCTAAGTCCTCCTCCAGTCTCCGCATCTCTGATGCTTCGAACTCAGCCTGCGCTTGAAGTTTCGCAAGTTTCGCTACATCCTCTCTGCGCTGTTTTTCTCCTTCGATGGCGATCTGTGCCATCTGTAGTTGCGCTTCTTCCTCGGCGACTTGTTGTCGGCGTGCAACCTCCTGTTGTTGTCGAGTAATTCCAGACGCTGTTCTACTAACGTCGCCAACGTTGCCAACGTCGCTCTGTACGCTAACGAAGGATCTATCCAGTGGTGGATGTTGGTAGGCTCGCGAGCCTTCCGTAGTGAGAACTTCCGTCGTCCCTCGCGGTTCGACTTCCGGTTCGTCGATCGGTACGCCGCATCTACGAAGAAAATTGGTCAGCGTTTCCAACCTTCCGTCCAGGCAGTAGAGTTCTTCTTCCTCTTCGGGTTGTAACAACGCGTCCGAAACTGACTCACCTAGCAGTTGGTCGAACTGCTCCTGTTGAGCCAATCTTATTACCGACTTAAACTGGATAAGGCTTTCTCTCGCACTTACCAATTTATCTACTATCTTTACCTGAGTAAAGTTGTCGCCACGCAACTCTGCAAGTTCGTGCAAACCTTTAAGTTTATCTACGGAGGCATGTACCCTACTTTCTATCCTTACCTGTAAGGTGTAGAACTCGTATCTCGACATCGGGGCGGTTAACTCGCGTAAAACGCGAAAACCTTCTCCGAGGTTCCGAGTAATCTGGGCCATGTGTCCTCCTATACTTCTAATAACGTTCTCCTGGCTTCCAGTCGAACTTACCATGTCCGGTTCCCGCGATCTAGTCTGCGGGACGGTAAGGAAATCTTCGATTCTGCCGTCGCCACGCGTTGCGGCTTCCGGTATTTCCGTTCGGGGTACCGGCGACGCAAGCGGTGTGACATCGGTGGAATCTCGGGTTCTCCTTCTCGGTTCGTCTACTGTCGATCTGTCCGGGTCGCACGAGTCATAGTCGGTAGGTGGGTATCTCGTCGAATGGGGTGTGTCACTCATGTCTTATTATATACGTCAAGTACGGGTAATAAAATGTCAAAGTGTCTGAATGTTGAAGTGTCAAACTTACCTAACCGGTACAAATAAATCAACAAGTCAGAATGTCGAAATGTCAAAATGTCGAAATGTACAAATGTCAAACTTACCTTGATATATATATATATCATATATATACCCTAACCGGTACAAATAAACTAACAAGGTATATAATAAAATAAGTAGTAATCTAGCCTACCGGCTAAATTTGTACGAATAAGTGAGATAACGGTATACGTTAACAAAATGTAGATCAACAAGTATAAACAATAGGCCAAACAGCAACGTCTAACGGGAAAATAAGTACCAACAACACTACTAATAGACAGTGAAACCCACAAATTTTGAGTACTACTGTGCTTTCTTAAGTTTGAACGACGCGAGTCGTAAAACTTACGTTCCTTTGATCTTCCAGTCGTACAAATTCCCAAATACAAACCGGACGTGGGTCTTTCCGTTTTTCGGCGGCGCGGACGAATTTATTGTCTCCCAAACTTTGCGAAAAGCGGTCTAATCCTCGAAGCGGTCCAGAAATGAGTCCTTGAGTCCTGAAAAGGTCGAAGGTGAGAGTTTTACTTCTACGCTTACGAAAAATCTTCCTAGGTACCGATACAAATTGGTCTTTAAACCCTATGTACCTTTTCAAGTACCGAAAAGTAACACCGCACACACACGGCGTAAAACAAAGTGCTACAAACTAACTGTTAGCTAGTCAAAGATTAAATACGAAAGTACTAGCTACCCTAAAAGCCTACTGAAGCAGGGGACGTTCTAAATTACTAAATTTACTAACCTTAAATTTTAAATATCTCCTACTTTCAATAGCTAACAATTCTAAACTATACTATACGCTACGGCGGAAATACTATATACTAATTTATATAAAATACTTCCTACTGTAAGGGTCCAGTAGTATACCGCTTACCAGATCCTAGTAACGATGTATCTTACTATGAGACTCTAGTAATGTATACGGGCTTGTACAGTATCTGACAACAAATCCCAGTCCAGGATATCTAAACAAACAGATACAGTACACAAACGACTACTGGCGAGGAACAGAGCCTTGTATCTATCCTATGTACGTGAGCGGGTCTAATGCCTACGTACTAGACAGAAGGATACCTGTCCTCTAACCGGTGAGGCAGATGTACAGTTACAGTAACAGACCAAACTCACGGGAAAACAATCCCCGCGCAGCGAATCCTAACTATCACTGACAGTCCTAAATACAGTAACTTGCCGCGGTGTGATTTATATGGTTTATATACGAACTAGGTGGTTAACAGACCTAGTGTAACAATGCTGATCATCCCTGTCGAAATCAGCCTAAAGGTCGTGCCTAAATGTAACAATAACTGATCCCCCTGTACGAAATCAGTCTAAAGGGTCAGGCCTAAATGTAACAATACCGTTGTCCAGACAAACAACAGTTTAATAACGAAAGTGAAATACTCCTTATCTTGCCGCAACTAAATCAGATCCTAATTTTACAAATACAGATAATTTCCACCTAAAGTAATGTATAGTACGCTATAGCTAGTAGAACTTTAAGGGCGATATGTTTTAGGGCGTGTGTGTGTGGGTGTGTTACAAATAAAACAATTTCGTGTAATTCCTTTACTAGGTTTTAATGATTTTCTGACTAAATGATACCGTGCGCTAGCTACTAAAATAAACTAGTCGCGTTTGTAGAACTTTATACTCACGAATGACGTCAAAGCTCTCTCCTTCCTATCCACAACCCAATGGGCAACCACAGTGTTAGTAACTACACCCGTGATCGGCACTAATACCAGATTCTGGTTGTAAGATAAGAATAGGGGTTAATCGCTACCGTACGTTAGCTGATCTGGTATACTAATTTAATTCTAGAACTTTGTTGCTGCGGTAGTTAGCAGCAATACCTATCAGTACGTGGCAAGGCGCGGTAGGATATTAATAAACCTCCCTAGGCCAAGCAGTGTGCCGGTAGCAGAAATGCTCCTTGCCTGATCAAATAGCTAACTCCAGACAGGGGGGGGGGGGGTACTAATGTACGTTCTACAAAGCGAACCGGTACCAAACAGTCAGTGCTATGAATCACTAAATTATGGAACATATGCTGTCCGTACCTAATATGTACTCGCGTACTGACGAATGGCAATAGTTCGCACCTGTAGGAAGTACAGGTTAACCCAGGGATTCGTAGGACTTGACAAGGGGGGGGTTTGTCTGGATATAATTATTTGATCCTAAATTTGCGGCGTCCAGTACGGTGTCACGCTTACCCTGATCTATAGGTCTTACGGCGGGCAAGGGCGTCGAACAAAGTCTTACCTTTCTCACAAAGCGGGTGCTGCATGGCAAGTTGAGCATTTCGAAGGGGCAAAGGGGGTGCGCGGTCAATCCAAATGTGGGCGCTAGCGTGTTGTGGACATCCCTTCCCTGCGTTGCTTACGGCCTAACGATCTAGGCTGCCATCTCCCTGGTGTTCGGCTGTCCCGAAGTCGGACCAAAAGAAAACATGTCAGGAAATTGCAGTATATTTACAGTTTTACAAAGAATTATCAAACGAAGTTTCAACAAGAAACCGAATAAAAAAGGAAGTGAAGGTGTTATAAGTGTGATAACCGAAGGCAAACCGGCCTTTTTATACTAGAAATTGCACATGGAAACTAAACAGAATTTTCCACAGCTTCACCATTGAGCAATGAAGTGCTTCGTGCTCTATGATTGGTCCAGCTCATCGTTCAACGCAGTCCGGCCCTTACACTAAATCTGGGACATGGAATCCTAACAGAATTTTCCACTGCCTCACATTTGAGCAATAAGATAATTTATGCCCTATGATTGGCCTGGCTCATTATTCGCTACGCTGTACGCTTCTCATTGGCCTACCAATTAGCACCACACGAAAATAAATGGCCCCAAAATACAAATTTCCCGACTGGGATTCGAACTCGTAACCTACGTAATGTAACCAACGCCTTAACCATCTGACCACTACGCCACGAGAGTACCTAAGGGTTTTATGTGTACAAATATGAATAGGCAATAGGCATATTACATTACTGTAACTTAATCAAAATACGTCGGATTTTCAAAAGTTTTTACGTTAAAGTTAAACTACAAATGCTACCTTATAGTGAAATAATTCATCAATTACGATGTTAATATCCAATTACTTTGCATTTATCAAATAATTTTTATATTGTATCGACGTTGTGTTGATTTTTTATATATTATGGTTACACGTCTGTCCAGCAAGTTTTAATTATAATGTGCATTCTACATTTTATTGTCGGCTTGTCCGAATTAAACTAATAATAAATAAAATAAGCACCATGTCTCCAGCGCTGACGTTTTCTTGCTGCGCAAACCACTTAGTTCGAAGTTGTAGAGTGGGCAGGTAATGTTTCTCGAAATGGTCAGCGAAACGACGGGATAGCAACTGCATAAGTTGCCAGGTTCGACGGCAGTACTCATCTCCGTCTGTGATCACAGATCGTGGGAGCATGGCTACGGGTTTCTTCAGTAGAAAGTGCGCGGGTGTTAGCGCTTCCAGGGAATCAGGATTTGAAGAGACTGGCATAAGCGGTCTTTCGTTGAGATAGGCGGCGATTTCCTCCATTAACGTCCGCAATAGTTCGTCGGTGAGATAAGCGCGACAAGGCACAATAAAGTGGAACGCAGTCTTCACGCTCCTAATCAATCTCTCCCAACTTCCTCCCCACCAAGGGGCGTCGGCGGCGTTGAAGGTCCAGCTAGACGCTGTTATCTTTAGCTGATCGTCCACCTGTCTTTTGTTCCAGTCCTTTACGTAAGCTTGAATTTCGTTGTTGGCGCCAATGAAGTTCGTTCCCTTATCCGATCTCATCGTGTTACTGGTTCCGAAGCGAGCGATCTGTTGTCGTAAACTCAACACGAAGCTGTTGGTGGATAGATCGTTTACCATATCGAGATGGATAGCTCTACAAGTCATACAAACGAAGATGACACACCATCTCTTGACTATAGTCCGGGCACGATATACTTCAATAGGGCCAAATAAATCCACACCGGTATTAGTAAAGGGTGGTTCATAGAAGCTTACTCTTTCCCTAGGTAATTCTGCCTCTCGCTGTGTTAAAGGCCTACTGAATGCTTTCCTACAGGGTATGCAGTTCCTAAGAACTTGGTTCAGAGCCCTACGGGGTTTATAAAAATAGTAGCTAGTTCGAATTTCGCTCAGAACTCGTTCTCTACCAGCATGGTACAGTTTGCTATGAACATCTACAATCATCTTGATTTGTATGTCAAGATTTCTAATGAGTATGGGAAACTTAGTGTCAAAGGATAATGGGGCGTTGGTAAGCCTGCCTCCAACACGTATTAACCCATCTATCATGGTACTAGAGAAGCGATCCCTTAAGCGCATCTGCGGATTTCTTAACAACAGGAAATACTTATCGGAATCCTCATAGCATTGTAGAAGTCTCAGCATCTGTTTGTTGGTTTCATCATGCTCCTGGTAACTGATCTTCTCCTTTAGAAACCTGTCGGATATCTTGTATTTAGGAAGATCTTTAACAACATGGACTCGTGCAGATGTTGATGGAGCATCATCACTATTGGTCTTTGTTCCTGAGTAACGATGATGAAAACATTGTTTCAAATAGGTGACAGCTTTACAGAGCCGATTCCAGGAACTGTAGTGACGTATCGCTCTCTGCAAGAGAGGTGAGAGTCCTTGTGAGATGTCTGGTATTCCAGATTTCCAATCCTTGTCACGGATTTCCAAGACTTCTTTATCCGTGGCGGTGGGTTTCTGATCCAAAGCATCCTCTCCGGAAGTAAATAATACAGATAGATCAACCGCAGGTTTAAACAACTTCGATTTACTCGCTCGAGTTTTGGGTTTAACTTTCTCCGCTCCCTTGGCCTGTCTGATCTCTGCTGTTGTGAGATGGGGAGGCCATTCTTCTTCTTCTTTGTAGAGAAAGTCGGGTCCACCTAACCATTCGGGAGTATTTACCAATTCCTTTGGAGTCGCTCCTCGGGAGGCGATGTCTGCTGGATTAATCGTTCCGGGGGAATTTCTCCATTGGTCCATCGTCGTGCGACTAAGTATGATGGCTACTCTGTTGGTAACGAAGACGCTGAACTGACAGACTTCATTGGTTATATACTCTAACACGAGTAAAGCGTCGGTCCAATAGACAGTTTTCTCTAATGGATAGTCAATCTGTTCTGTTACATTCCGGCCGATGGCTGTAGCGTATAGAGCCGCCTTTAACTCCGCTCGAGGAACTTTCAACTTGTTGTTGATTAATGCCTTAGAAGTAACCAAGGCGACTTTGATTCCATCTGGAGTTTCCACTCTTAGATAGGCTACTATACCTATTCCCATATCGCTGGCGTCTCCAAACACATGGAGTTGATAGGAATACGTAGGGAGAACATGACCAAAATATGAACGGGAAATTATAAAATCCTCGATAGCCGGCAGAGAATCTTCCCATTTCATCCACTTCTTCAAAAATTCTCCCTTAAGTGGATCGTCCCATGAGTGGTTTTCAAGCCACATTTGTTGTACCAAACTACGAGCAATCAAGATAACTGGGCTAATAAATCCCAATGGATCGAAATAAGTGCTCAGTATACTTAAGCAAATCCGTTTGGTTCGAACTGGATTATCTCGCTGTTTTAGCTGGAAAAACAGGATATCTCGCTCTGTGTCCCATTTCAAGCCGAGTGTCTTGGTTTCTGGCAGATCATCTTTGATCAAATCTAGATCTTTCGCCCCTCTATCTTCCGCAGGGATCGACTCCAGAAACTCATGGGAGTTGCTGGTGAATTTCGTTAATCGAAACCCACCTCTTTTTAAGCACTCTACCGTTCCTTTAGCGACCTCAAAGGGACTTCAGATTGTCGTCCATGTATATGTCTCGCTTGATGTTGTCGATCACTTCCTTAGAGAAGGCCTCTCGGTTGTCCTCTGCAGTGGTACGCACTACCGAACAGGCGTTGGAAGGGCTTGAGATTATCCCAAAGGCCTGGATGGTCATCCAGTACTCCACCGGTTTCTGGTTGAGGTCTCCTTCGGGCCACCACAGAAATCGTAGACTATCTCGATCCCGATCTAACACCTTGACTTGTAAGAACATGCCTTCTATATCGGAGGCGAAAGCAATCGAATATTGTCTCAATCTTAAAAGAATTCCCAACAAAGATTGAAGCAAGTTGGGTCCGGGTAACAATTCAGAGTTAAGGGATTGACCCATGTAAAGAGCGGAGCCATCAAACACTACTCTCACTTCATGTGGCTTACCGGGTTTAGGAACGTAATGGTGAGTTAAGTAATACGTTCTTTCAGTCACAGGTGTTTCTTCCGGTACTCTCTCCGCGTATCCCTTACTAATAAATTTCGCCAGCTGTGTTTGATACATTGCTTTAGCTGAAGAATTAGCCGTAAGGCGTCGATGGAGTTGCGCGATTCTCTTTTCCGCCAAGGGTCTGTTATTGATGAACTTCGGTTCTCTCTTGCGGAAAGGTAGACCGACTTCATACCTACCTTGATCTTTGAGGAAACGTGTAGTTGTCTCTTGGATCTGCTTGGCCCTTTCCTCTTCCACCGACAAGGCTTTATCGTAGGAATTGGGCTCTACCGCCTCTTGCGTAAAGAATCTTACGGCATGTTCATCTCGAGTCTTGGCATTACAACGCTCGATGACGTCATTTAACTCGTCGTTATAAGCTTCTCGTTCAGATGGATAAAGAAGTTGACATAAGTTCACTTGGTTTTGCCAAGCCTCGTTTTCCTTAAGGAGATCGATGGTATTCTCCTCATCAAAAAGCTGGTGAATGTCGTCGTTATCTGAGGAGTATGGAGTTCCCTCAGTTAAATCGTCTCCCTCACTAGTATCATCTTCCCATTCACTCCGCTTGCGTCCTTCTGGGCTCCTCTCCGATGACTCCGAGGCGCACCCATGAGGCGGACGCTGTCCCACCACCCTTGGGGCCAGTCCGACTGATGTTTTTATCAGACCGGGCCGGAGGGTAGCCCGATGCTTCCCGGGTTCACTTTTCAATCCCCCGATCACAACGGCACAACTCGTCGGTGTAGCCAGATGGTCGGCTACTGTCAACTTGCTGTGGCCTGACTGTACATTGAGCCAACTCAGAGAGTCAACCGGCGGGTGGACCAGTCGATAGCGATCGAGCATCAAGGTCGCCCTTGAGCCAAACCGACGGTCTTGTCCCAAGTGGGCTTGTGCTACCCAACATGGAATATTGACCGTTTTCACCCGCCTCGCCGGCAGTATTGAGGGGAAGTCAGTTCCACAAACAATACTGACTAGCTCGAAAGCTAGGAACAAGTAACCACTTACCAGTCACTGTACACGTGTACTCAACAGATGTTCACAATATCAAGTACACTACGGTAAACACAAAATCTGACACATACCATGCACACACAGAGGACATAATCGGGAAAGACAAAATCGGGGACAAAATCAGAGGGGACAAAATTGTATCGACTGTTAAAAGAGTAGAGAGTACCTTATTTTGCCGTCAGGGCAAAATAACTTTGTGTGCACTAAGTATGCTGGGGCGCAGTAAAGATATGGTCCTACTAATACCAGCGGTGTCTGGACCAACCGGCAAGGGTTCCCATACTCACTCGCAGTGGCCATACATACACTCACGTATACCACGTACACACACAAACCACAGATTCCAGAGTATCATTCACTCGGACCACACTACAACACCAACCCCTCCTTGCAGCCGATATTCCGGGTGCCACCTCCATTCCAATAGTAGTACCAACAGAATCATCAGGAACCTGTCCATTCCGATGCAACACCTCCATTCCAATAGTGCTACCCTCGGAAAAGACACGTTTTGGCAACCGATTGGAGACAGTAAAGAGTCTGGTCAACTCATACATACCAAACATAGACCTACCACATAGACCACATAAACCACAGATCACACTAAGCCACCACCCCTACTGTGTACAGGACTGGCAGTACGGCAACAGGCCGACTAGACGGTACCACGGCACCATGTTGATTCATGGTTCGCAAGACACGAGGGCCTTCAGTAACTCCCTTGCACTATAGCGTCAATTTAGTGTGCCCCCAGACCCTCACGAGTCCGCCGCCGCCTGTTCCAGGCACCCCTATAGAGACCTCACCTCCTTGGGTACCTGGCAGACGCTCTCTGGCGGTAGTCTTTCTCTGAGTGTTCTACGGGAAGGGCCAGTAAAGTACCAACCTACTCTAGTTCTTACCGCATAGGTCTGTAGCGGCTGCGGTTGAGCAGGCCGTTTCTCTAATGTCTCCAGCGCCTCATGCGCGTTTTGGCCGATGAGTATTTGCACTCCAGGATAATCAGTCTGGAATCGAGGTATCTTAAGATGTTGGATGCTCTCATCCTCGTCCCAATTATAAAGGTCTGCTTGAGTAGTAGCGAAGTTCTTTATAGCCACCATTTTCACTGACCTTATGCTATGTTCTCCTAGTTCGTCCTGGGGGGTGGACAACGCTCCTACATAATAATCCGCTGTTATTGTAGATTTCCAAACTTGCATAATGCCTGACATGTTTAGCGTAGTTCGGAACTTGGGTTGTCCAGCAAATATGTCTTCGGCTAGCTCTTGGTCGATGAATGTTCCTGTACTACCGGAGTCAAGGAGGGCGTTCACTACGTAACTCCTCTTAGGTCCGTGAACCCTTACCTGTACCACAGGAAATTCTCTAATCCCTACATTGGAAGTTGGCGCTTTCCAAGAAAGTTGTCGATCAGAAGTATTTAAAGCAAGGTCAATGTCTGATGTATCCTTTTCATAAATAAGTGCTCGATACACTGTGGTATTTATCATGTAACAGGATTCGTTTTCGTCGGAGAACTCGTCCGTATAGAATCCTTCCATCTCAGATTGATCAGTGTCGTTCACATCACTGAATTGGACATGTAGTTCGGAATCACTTACCTGACTCGGACTATTTCTCTCGAATTCCGCGTGCAACAAGATATGATGTTTCGCACCGCACTTGGCACATCTTGTGTCAGAGTAACAGGTTCGCCGTTGGTGTCCTTGTCTGAGGCAATTATAACATAACCGCTTGTCCCACATGACTTCACGTCTCTCAGTTAATGATTTCTTTAGAAATTCATCACACATTCTCAAATGGTGGGTCCCGTCACACAGCGCACATTTCGGTTTGATGTTACTTACCTTGATCTGAGTCACATTGTGTACACTTGCCTTTTCTTCGGGCTTTCTCACCTGAATTCTCTTGGGAGACGTGGGAGGAGTTTTTCTTACCTGTTCTCTCCTGTCATTTGTTCGAGACTTGAATTTACTTACCTGATCTTTAGGCATTTTATTGACATAATAAGATCTATCAGGGTCTTTCCCGCTATCTTCTCCTTGAGAAGTCTGGCTTTCGCCGTCGTCTGTATAACACACTGGTGTTACCTTTCTCCTAGAGACGGGTTTTTCACTTACCTTGTTTTCCGGTGTCTTCTCTCTGGACAGTTTCAGGAGCTGTAATTTCACTTCTCCATCTAGGAATAACATGAGATCAGCCATGGTAGGGTCTCGTCGTTGTTGTTCCATCATATATAACACTTTCTTATCCCAGCGTGTACCTACTCCACCTTTCGGTAAAGTACAAGCCACTGCTCTAATAACCATAGTGTTCTGATACTCATGAGACTTACCTAGCCAATCTAATTGTCTGCAGATCTCCTGGATTTCATCGGAAAACTCGATAATCCCGCTGCTAATAAACTTTCGGGGCGCTACTAACTTTGCATACAAATACCCAGCGATGTTATTCCTATTACCATACCTGATGTTTAGTGTATCCCAAACTTGTCTTAATCCGTCTGGATGTCCAATAAACTTTAACGCCATTAACTTGGGAGATCCTTCCAAGCACTCGATGAGGTATCTAAGTTTTTCTCCATTAGATAGTACAGAGTTCTGTATGTTATCTTTGTAATATTCATTAAAAGGTAACCATTTCATCTCATCTCCATTGAACTTGACGATCTCTCCCACCTTTACTGCTTGCCGGGCTTCGGTTCTAGCCATTTGACGCGTAAAACTTTCTTGGGCCATCGTGTTATTTAATATCGAGTTATCGGTATATAAATTTCTCGGATTATGATCAGGTCTATAGGGAATGTCATTATCAACAGGTCTATAATTACCCTTAATAGGGTTCACTATAGGAGTTTCTACTTCGCTAGCAGTATAGATGCGTGTAGGCTCCACACCTTGCGCATGAGATACTTCAGACCTAACAGGTTGACACATTGTTACAGGGGGTGGTGGTATACCCCTTTGTGTATTTACTAATTTATCGCGTTCTAGCGCGATACTTTGCTGCACTTCTTGCAACTCTAGCCTACTTTCCCTTACTGTGCCCTTGAATTGCTGAACCGTCTCCCGCATCTGCCCGAGCAGGAGATCCATCCCCCGCCGTCTCTCGTCCACCCATTCGACCGCCGAAGCGGGAGTCGCCAACGTTGTAGCGGGCGGACGAGGGACAACGGGCGACAAATCAGGAATATTTCGCTCGGGGTCCAGGACTTGAACTGTCTCCTGGGCAGTTCTACTGGGCACAGGTAGCTTAGTGCTATGCAGAGGGAATTTAGAGGTAGCTTCAGGGAGCACAGGTGTGTCTATCACCGAAGGGGTGATTTCAAAAACAGGCCTAATTATTTCAGGCTCATCTACTATAGTAGGGAGTCTTTCTAATTTAATTATTTGGTCTGTGGGCTCTGTACTACCTAAGTTGGTGTTATTTAGTTGCCTTCTAACAGCTGGAGGCAAATCAGGCAATTTCTGACGGTGGAATGTTCTTTTACGTCTGCTTAGACGAGATCTATTTCCTTTGCCTTCAGTATCGGTGGTATCGCCTTCCTCAGATGATGTATATCCCTGTCTTTTGGGAGTAGATCGATTCATCATCTGCATATTGCTAGCTGTTAACTGTTTATTTATGCAGTCTTGATTCTCCTGAATGTTTTCCAATTCTAACTGGGTGATTTCTTCAGTCGCTCTCCGTTCTGCTTCTGCTACTGCCTCTGCCACTTTTCTTTCCACTTCGGCCTCTGCCGCTGCCGCCTTTCTTTCCGCTTCGGCCTCTGCCGCTGCCGCCTTTCTTTCCGCTTCGGCCTCTGCCGCTGCCGCCTTTCTTCCCGCTTCTGCCTCTGCCGCTGCCGCCTTTCTTTCCGCTTCTGCCGATGCCACTGCTGCTGCTACTGCCGCTGCCTTTCTGTCTTCTATACGTTTTTTCTTAACCCTTTCCTCTTGGTCTCTAGCGATGCGGAGTTGTTCATCGAATTTAGCCTGATTCGCAGCTCTCATTTCCACATCGATGGCATCCAACACAAGCTTGGTTCCTTCACTATTAGGGCTAAGTCCCTCTAACCTTCTCCTCAACTCGTCATCACCTAAAAAACGTTGATAGTCTGACAGATAGATGTCAATGGCATCCCTCTTATGCGGTTTCTCTGCCGTCGCTTCACTTTCCACTTGGGAATAAGTAGCGTCTGTTGATTCTCCATGGGTTGAGCGCTCCTCCAGCTGAGCTTTCCACTGAGCTGTTCCTTGAACTTGGCGACTCACCCGTTGAAACCAAGTCTTTACGGCAACTTGCAACGACGTGTCTTGTCTTCTTTTAGAAGCCTCTTCAAAGGCTGATAATATTAGCCTAATTCGCAGAATTCTTTCTCTAACTTGATAAAGCAGCTTTCCCTGCTCTTGAGGTCCTTGAGGTTGTTGTAACAGTTGTTTTTCTACTCTCTCCATAGAGCTGAAGAATCCCTGTGCGTATCCGGCTGCGGACCTCTTCCACACAGCTGGATCGATGGTTTCCTTGGCTACTCCCATCCGGTGTATGTCTTCCCAGGCAGCTTCTGATAAATCAAACGGGAGTCCGGGTCCGGGGAAGTTCCATTGCGACTCGACCGTGGACTTCAGTTCTTCCCTTGTGTATCCAGCATAACTATCTCTAGTTGAACGCTGGCTTCTCGCCCAATCGATCTGGTGTTCTTCCACAGCGATCAATAACCTAGTGAGTACGGCTGCAGGAAGGATGAGAAGGGGATCTGAATAAGCCTCATCCGTCATCCTTGCTCCGCGTTCGGGTATCAGTTCTACCGTATCTTCACTACTGGAGCTGTTGGGCCGCTGAGAAATAAGTTCTTGGCTCGCGGGTTGTTGCTGTTCCGCTGCTTCTTGGTCCCGCTTGACCTGAGCTCGAGTGCCTATGATAGACCTACGATGTTGGACCAGCCTAGGTTCTGTTATTACTACAGGAGGGATGACCTTCCTCACAGTGGGAGGTGAACTGAACTTAGGACTAGACGGTTCTACACCTCTGTCTGAGTCGCAGATAGTTACATCTAATAAACTGTCTGACAGGTTCTGTTTAGTATCAGACATGTTGGTTTGCACAGTTGAATGCCTACTGCTATATTACAGTTTAAGCAAGTCTAGTAATTCAGAGTTAACTGCTAGCCTAGTAATTAATTACCGATACTGCTACTCAGTGTAGCGTGATATATATAATATATTATAATACCGGTATGCTTATAGTATATATAACTATATAAGTATTATTACAGACTAGGTTTATCACAGAATACCGGTATAATTTTAGCACAAATATATATAAATATATAATAGGCCTATCGGGAATACCGGTATACAGCTTACAGTTTGTAGTATATATAATTCTGGACTAGAATTAATTACAAGTACCGGTATAATTTCAGCCTAAATTTATAGAAATAAAGATAATAGGCCTATCGTAAATACCGGTATGCAGTTTACACTTATAGTGTATATATATAAGTATAATTACAAACTAGAATTAATTACAGAATACCGGTATGATTTCAACCCAAAATTTATAGAAATAAATATAATAAGCCTATTGTAAATACCGGTATATCAATTATTTTAAATAACTGAATTTCTGAATTTTAAGGGTTACTGGGTTACTTTAACTTACTTTATTGCCGTTATTTAAGCAGTAGTCCAACTGATATTGAGACCTAATTGTTATATGGCAGGCCTACTATTTATAAATCGTTTGAGTTGATTTATAATATATATATATACCCGTTTAATGGGTTTTGTCAATGTTTGAAATAAATGTTATTATTTCTGGGGGTTAATCACTACACAAAGCGGTACGCTTTCAGTGAAGTGTTACTTATAGGACACTAAAACAAATAATGCTAATTTACCTAAGTTACTTAATACTACAAATTACGTACAATTCGGGTGAGATTACAATCTCTAAATAAACACAAAAATTTACAAAAACACAAAATACAAATTTTCAGGGTAATTTTACAAGAAGTCTACAAACCAGCCTAACAAAGGGTTAGAATTCTGGTTATTACAACGGACAGGGTACTGCGGTATTTGAAAATAATACGTATTAGTAAATACACTGCGTTGTCCAGATAGGAAAATACCACCGCCTGACGACCTATAGCCGTGTCGCTATAGGTACTACGTTATGTATCACGGAGTGTTCCTACCTAGAAGTTAATAGAGCTAATCGAACGTGCCTATCAACCACTTTACAACACAAATATAATGCCTACACTAATTACTTTCGGAAAGCACTGTACACTAAACCCTAAATTAGGTACGAGTACTTGTACAACAGATAATCAGTAGTTAAATATACTTGAACAGCTAAAAGAACCACGGCATCTGCTGGAGTGACCGATGCACAAAATCACCAGTCTTTACCTACGCCAAGCAGCCCGTGTAGTACCGGGGTTAATTTAACTATAGCGGTATGTATAACAAACACAATTACTGTAGGAACAAACTTGGGGAATGAATGTTGCGGATAATCGCATAAACTCTGAATAATAAATATTACGCTACGCGTACAAACCACTCAAACAAAATGCAGACCAAACACTGACAGACTACTATCAAGCCTAAATAAACTACGGTATATGCAGACTCCGAAATGATTAGGTAGTATGCGTTCTAACCCAGTAGTACGACTTATTCTTTAGTTGGGGGTTTACCTTACAGCATTGGCTGCCCCTACTTCCTAACCGTTCTTTATCGGACAGATGCTTTACACACACCGAAATCCGTTCAGACCTAACAAAAGCCAGACAACTATCCAGCCTACAAATTATCTAAATAAATATTATACGCTACCCGTACAGACTTACACAAACAAAGTACAGACTCAACGATGGCAGACTACTCTCAAGCCTAAATAAACTACAGGACATGCAGACTCCGAAATGATTAGGTAGTATGCGTTCTAACCCAGTAGTACGACTTATTCTTTAGTTGGGGGTTTACCTTACAGCTTTTGCTGCCCCTACTTCCTAACCGTTCTTTATCGGACAGGTGATCTACATACACTGCAATCCGTTCAGACTTAACAGCAATCAGACAACAGTTCAACCTACAAATTGTCTGTACAATCTGATCAGGCTTACACGCCTTCTGTTCAATATTGACCTACAAATAAACAAAACTGACAGAAATAGGCCTAAGTAAAATCCCAATAAAAACCAGGCGTCCCCGATTAATTATTAAGACCTACTGGTATATAATAATCAAAATCGAATAATACTGCTGTACCTGTACTGCTGTAGGTACCGGTCCGGGTGGTTAGGTAGTCAGGCCTACTGGGTACCGGTTCTGGCAGTTGGGCCTACTGACCTACAGATGTACCGGTTGACCGGTACTTTCAACTTTATTGCCTACTGCAATACAGAAGCAATATCCGTTATTGTTCTCGCTTTCAGACCTTTGGCAGTTTAACCCGCCAAATTAGGATGTCTTCTAGATAATAATTCGCTTTTAGCCTATGACAAGTATTTGATTCACTACACTAGTCGAAACCAATCTGTGCGCGATCATTCACCCGCTGGATATACCCGGGAGATTGGGTTCGACGGCTTAATCGTATTGCTATGTAGGCCTAATGTATTATTCGACTGACAGTATTATATAATCTCTGACAATATTATTCACCTTCGGGAAATATTAACAGTTCCTTTAGGACGTGGCGCTCTATCTATATAAACAGAGTTATGACTTAAACTACTCACAACGATATGGCTTAGTTATAATTCACATATATGGCGCATTCTTTAGGAAATGCTTCGTTATCAGTCTCACTCATACACAATGCTGCACAATACTGCACACTAATCTGCCGATCTTCACTGATTTTAGTCACATATAAAAGGAACACGGACCGAATCATGTAGGGTCTATCAAATAACATTAGATTCACTTCAAACCACTTTAACATAAGTCACAATCGTTATATGTAACCTTTCTCTCTTACCTTCGGTATATCAAGAATATTGGGTTTCGGGGTTATTTATCGTTATTCCAAATATAATAATTCATCAACCATGTTATGAAGAACTGACAGTAAATAGCAGTATAACAATATAAAAGTATGCAAGAAAGACCAAACATCAGTTTGTTAGTTTGGATTGATAACGGATATATGTCCTTATAATTAAGCCTACTAGTGTTAGACTAAAACAGAAAAGCACAAAATATTTCCAAGCCGTTCTCTCCTGGCTCAGGACAGAAAGACCAAGAACACTGAACACTGATAAGAATAACCTTATTTACAAAGGCTTCCACCCACCACAGAGAAAGAGCATACAGATAGGAAAATTCAGTTCAGTAGATCTGTGATAGGTCGAAATCAAAATCAACTCAAATCTTATTGGCAGATACAGAAAGCAGGGCTGTGGGGCAACTTTCCCAAGCTGGTTGGACAATCAAACGTAGCCCAGATCCCTTCGCACAGCAAATCAGCCAATCAGCCGGTAGCTTGCGCTATTCGAGCTAGAGATCCCTTTTAGAGTATTCCAGCGCCCTGGGGGGAACTGGTTAGCAAAGCAAACGAATCAGTTATCCCACAAAAGCTTTTACAATGAGACTTGTTCCAAATTAAGACAATAGAATGAGTACAATGTAATTTCTGGACATGTTAGGCAGGGGGGGGGGGGGGGGGGGATTCTGAATACCGTTAACAGAATTAATACGCCGTTAGTTTATTACATCCAATCAACCACCTATAATATAATTTAATCGGTGGGTTAACTAATTCTAGAATTTAGTCTTCATATATAAATAACAAACATTGAAAAAAGTTGTCATACACGAATCGCTCTATTAAATTTGTAACACAATTTAAATTAAATAGGATAGATAATAATAACAGGTAGGCCTACTGTATCCGTGTTGGAACGAAATGGCTGCGAAGAAGAAAGGGAATAGAAGCAGGTCAAGGAGTCGTAGAGGGAATGGGATGAAAGGGAAGGTTTGTTTATTTATTTTAATACAATATAATCTATGTTGGGATATATTTCTCTGTCACATCCTTGTCGTTTAGCCCATAATTGGGTTCAAGTTAACCCGGTTTCATCTATGCGCCTTGCATCCTTAAACGATCGCTAAAAGAGTAAGTTTCTTCTAGGCAGAATACAGTAGTTCTGGGGGAATCGCAA
Organism: Nemertoderma westbladi; assembly: GCA_032718475.1. Classification (NCBI taxonomy): domain Eukaryota; kingdom Metazoa; phylum Xenacoelomorpha; order Nemertodermatida; family Nemertodermatidae; genus Nemertoderma; species Nemertoderma westbladi. Next base: position 24,189 of record JAUCBJ010003577.1, on the reverse strand, counting down.
GGGAAATAATTGATTCTTTGTGCGTTTTCCCTGAAATAATGTACAAAGATAACTTTACTTTTTTAGTTTACTTTCGTGACTCGGTTCTCATTAAAAATCGTAATAACTATTTACATACAGTACTTGTGTGTAAAGTAGCACTTTACAGTGTGATGATCCGAGTGGCTTTGTTACACGAACGAACGTTAGTGAGTGAGTGAGTGAAAATAAAGCCACGAGGATCAGAACACTGTAAAGTACTTTGCAACAAGTATGTATGAAGTTTTATTCCAAAATTTTAACATTACGAAATGATTGTATATATATTATAAGTGATAGAAACTGGACAAATTAAATTATTTGCTGTATAAATAAATGTAAAAGTGACATAAATTATGTTATAAATATGTTAGCTTATATTTATGGTGGCGTGTGGAGTCATGTTATAATAATATAGCTAGGCCAACTGGTTATTAATAGATATACCCCGCCTACCTGTAGGTAATGCAGTAGGCCTATCTGGCTGTCAGGCAAATTTCTACCTATTATTTACGTAGTAACCAATGACGGCGTTAAGCAATGTCCACTAAGGGGACATTACTTAACGGATAACACCAAATACAATACTAAATGTACAGGCCAATAGAATGCTGTAATTTCCTCAAAAGTTGTAAATTGCTAAATAACAACTCGCTGTTAATACTAACGGCGTTGAGTAATGTTACAATTTTGGAACAAATGACTTTGCAAAAAGACAAGTTTGTATGTAGTTTTATTACAAAATTGTAACATTACGACATGATTGTATATATATTATAAGTAGTAGAAAATGCACAAGTTATATTAGTTGCTGTATAAATAAATGTAAAAATGACATATATAAATAAGTTAGCTTATATTTATGGTGGCGTTTGGAGCCTTGTTATAATAATAAGCTAAGCCCTACTGTTTATTAATAGCTATACCCCGCCTATCGGTAGGTAATGCAGTAGGCCTATCTGGCTGTCAGGCAAATACCACCTATTGTTTACGTGGTAACCAATGACGCCGTAACTTTACAGCTCGCCGTCATTGGTTACCACATAAACAAGGGACATTACAACACCCACTACAATACTAATTATACAGGCCAATACAATGCTGTAATGTCCTTTAAAGTTGTAAAGTGCTAATAACAACTCGCTGTTAATACTAGCGGCGTTGAGTAATGTTACAATTTTGGAATAAAATCATTTTACAAAATGCTCAATACAATTCTTTCAGGGTAAGGAAAGTCGAGGAATCGCGAGAAGAGGTGGAAACGGAAAGAAAATAGGGAAGATCCTGAAGACGAAGAAACATCGACGGATTCTGGCTCGAGAGTTGGGAAATCGGAGTGTAAAGTACATCCCTGGAATAGGAGAAGTATTCGGAGGTAGTCTCGCCAATAATGGATTCACACGAGCCTACCAGGTCTTAGCGAAGTACATTCTACTAAGAGAGAAGCTGGAAGATTTCCATCTGTGGCTCTCTAAGATCTGTGGGGACCACTTTTACAAGGCCTATTCCCATCGAGCTCATAGAGCTATATCGATCATGTGCGAAGCATACTACTCGTAAATGTTAACAGCCGACTCGAGTAAATAAGATGTATTGGGCCCACATGTTATTGGATAGTTATGTAACCAGATCTAAATATTTATTAACTATTTGTTGCATTGCATTATATTTAATTATTAATACAAAACTACTCAATTCCGCGCCATCACATGAAATATTCATTCTGTCCACGGTAATTTTGATTTCGTACGAGCTTGTTGTTCTATTTACTGTTTGTATCGTAAGAATGGTTTTATTTTATTTTTTTTTTATTTTTATTAGAATATTTTTATAAAATTTTTTAATATATCTTTAACTTTAAATCTCCTTCGTTCGAATAATTACCGAGTCGATAGCTAATAATTATTGACTTGTGTATTTAAGGGGGGGTACCCCCTCCTTGGGTCAAATTCTCACATTTTGGGTTTTCTATTTCATCTGATGCAGAATTTAATGGGGAGTTCAAATCTTGAAACAGTTTGGCGGGATCTTTTTTAGTTCTCGAGTTATCGCTGTCTTTCCGTCTTTCAGTTTGTCCGTCAAAATTTAGGAGACAGACAGACAGACATGCTGTCAGACAGACATATTAGATACCACCAAACATTAAAACTGACATCAGAAATGAAATCATCGACCCCGAAAACCCCCATATTGATAATTTTAGTGAGTTGGTATGACGACATAGTGTCAAACATTACTGACCGTTAACAGACTACAGACAGTCAGGTTTGAGCGGGAAGGTTCAAATTTTAAAGCAAATTATCTCGGAATTACATTTCACGATATTTCCATTTTTCAAAATACTACTCCTCCGCCATTTTTGATCCAATTTTCATAATTTTTTTATACATTGGTGCTGCATCTGTCAGTAATAAAACATACTTGCCACATTTTTTAATTTTTATTCCTAACTGCTCCAATGTGGCATTTTTCATGATAAAACCCATATTTTTAAGTGAAAAATAATATTTATAATTATAAAATGAAAATTAAATCGAAATTTTATTTTCTGCCAAGTATGTTTCATGTGCAGAACCGTCCTGAGGAAAATAGTGTTAATTTCACCAAATTTGGACCAAAACTGACGGTAGAGTAGCGTTTTAAGTGAATTTTGCATTTGCGCACCTGCCCGCTAGAGGGCGACGTAAAATTACAAATATTTTGTTTATGATCATTATTTGACCTCCCTGTGGTTGCTCGAACCCCACAAAATATACATAGTTTCATTCAAAGTAGTAGTAACGGCCATGAAAATATAGGGTATTAAGGGGGGGTACCCCCCCCCCCCCCCCCCCCCCCTTAACAGAAATGTAATACTGTCAACGGAATAACCGCCCCCAAATAATTCCAATACTGTTAACGGAATAAATAATTCCCACAACTCGCCCACAAATAATTCCAAAAAAATAATTACAACACTGTTAACGGTCCAACCACCCCTAATCATTCATTTATGTTTAAAAATACAGAATTCTCGAAAAATACAGCTTGCCAACACATTGTTACTATCAATTAAAAATAAAAGCAAATACTTAATAATGATAATTCTGCTCTAATATATACACCATGTCCCGTAATATAGTGTCATTTTCTGATGACAACTAGTTCCACTCACCGTCGATGACCCCATCGACTTACAATCGACCGGCATCAGGTCAGGTCAGGTATTCTAGGTCATTGATCAAGAAAACTTGCCAACTCCATGCAGCATAAAGGAGGTGCCACCTGTAGCTGCATAGACTCTCTTACTAGGGCAAATCTGGTCCTGTAACTAGGACCCCCTTCGTTCTGGGATAAGGACGCCCTTGGTTCGGGATTAAGGACCCATATACTTGGCTGCAGGGGTATATGGCCTGGCCAGGCAGATGGTGATCAACCAATGGCTGGTCAGGAGTAGAGTGTTCTCATGTCCACTCTGAGTGCACTTCACTGCGACCTGCACCTGGCATCAGGGGTACAGGACATGACCCAGCAGAGGAGCTGCACAGCCAATGGTGGGTCATGTGCGCGAGAGTAGATATGGGTGATGGGCCTCATATCTGACTCCACTGCGACACCCACCCTGTGGAATGGCAAACCAGGGTGTGGTATTTGCCCCGAGAGCTGACTCAGTAAAAAAGCACCCCCCAACCCCCACTATGGATTACATTTGTAATGCGGAGGTCCAGCCACTAGAGGCCAGTGGAATGACTGGACACAATCGGTCTCACAGGCATCAGTTATCTCCTGACCGGCTGCCTGTCTCACCCCCTACTGGAGAGAGAGCGGCAAACAATTCTTTGAGTCCCTTTCCTGATGACCTTTCTGGCCCAAACCCTGGGTCACCAGGGAGGCCAGATTGTGAGGGGGAAAGGGATTCTGGAGTTGGAGGCTACTCTCATGTTCCACCCCGACCAACAAAGCCATTGGTGAATCTGAGGCAAGTCACTAGACTAGCCTCAGTAAACACCCTAACACTCGGGTCCCCAATGCAACAAGGTGAGCTGACTGCCTTGGCAGATAAGCTTTCTCTTAGTGCAGTGGGTGTTCAAGAGCACCGAATGCAGACTGGACAGACTGATGAAGTTCTGATTAAGGACATGGGGGGCGGTGGGCGACTCGCCCTCGCTTCAGCAGATGATAGTGGCAATGGTGGAATTGGTCTATTGATGAATCCAACTGCACATGCAGCATTGGACAAAATAGACCAAATCTCTAACCGCATCATCCGTTGCCACTTCTCATGGTCTGGAAGACTGGCTAAGAAGTTTCCTAAGGTGGTTCTGATTGTGTGCTACTCTCCAACTAGTGTTGCCCCTGTAGAGGAGGTGGAACATTTCTACCAGAATCTACAGCAGCTACTGATGGAGTGGATCAGCATGCATTCTTAACATTCCTGGGAGACTTTAATGCAAGTCTGCATCAATCACCTACATCGCCCTGGGTCTATACAATAGTGTTAACCGAAATTCCGTCCATCTTTAGAATTTTATCTCTGGAAATGGATTGTTTTTGGCTGGAACCCAGTTCAAGAAGCGAACTGGAAAGCTATGGACTCATAGTGGACCCAGTGGTCACAAGTCCCAGATAGACCATATCCTGTTTCGTAGGAAATACAGGAGCTCTATACAAGACTGTAATGCATTTACACTACGACCCTTCTCCAGTGATCACCGCCTTATTGTGGCCAAGGTAAGATTAGTCTGCGTGCTAGCAGAACAACGAAATCTGCCTTGCCGCGGCATGACTGGTCCTCTCTGTTGCAACAGCCAAGTGTGTGATCCAGCTTCACAGTACAGCTGAGCAACAGGTATGAGGTACTTGCCTCTGAGGCGGCAGATCACTGTGAGGGCTATACTGCCTTCACAGAGGCAGTTAAGTTAGCAGCTGTAGAAACAGTTCCTGTATACCCTCGAAACAGGAAACGGGCCCCCCGGACTGACAACAAAATTCAGAAGTGCCGAAATGACCTCTACAAGGCGCAGAAAGAGTCCCGACTCAAACAGACTACAGAGGCCAAGAATGCAGTTAAGGCTGCATCTAGGTCCCTGAACAGTCAGTACTCTGTTAATTTACAAGAGCTAATGTAACTAATGTTAGTGTAACTGCTAATGACTGAACTGACTGACTGACAATCTGACTGCCAAAGTGTTAGCCTACTGTGCAAAGGATGAGTGGTCCTGATTCGGCAGGGAGGCGCTCCTTGTTGGCCTCTCAGCCGCAGTCGGGGGCCATGGATGTTGTTCCAGAGGACAGATCGGGTATCACCATCGTGAATGGGTGTTTAGCTTTGCTAGTCCAAGGCTTATCCTCTAGCTGTTCTGCAACGGTACAGGAATCGTGTTTAACTCGGTACACTCCCTCGGATATTCTTCTTGCGAAAGACAAACTGTTTAATTGTTGTGGATTTGATCCAATCGAGAGGCGGGATTCTGCGGGACGCACTGCGGCAAAGGCGAATGTAAGTGATATGTTTGATAAAGTAATAAGAGCAATGGATATGAATGGAAGCATGCCTGTAATAGCAGTTGAGGCATTGGAAGCGTTGTCTCTACCGAACTTGATTATCCAGTCAGAAACGGGGTTACAAGTTAAGCAGTCACGTCTTGAGGAGAAATTTGACCAGGGTTTACGGTCATTGCAGAAAGATTTAGTCGAGAGAATGCAATCATTGGAGAATCTTGTGATGTCGACTAAATCGACAGAGTCACAAATACCGGTTCGGTTCGGAGATCCGCCATCGGTAGGGCGGGAATTCCCACCGTTACCGGTAAGTAGCATTGATCAAAACAACAGACCAGCAATTTATTTCCCGTATCGGGAGGCTATAAGCAAAGCGTCGTCAGCCCCTAACCAAGTGGGTAGTCCAGTTATCCGTGGACGGGAGTCACAGGATACTCGTCCGAAAGTGCTCGCGCAGAGGTTATATTCTCCGGCCCCACCAGGGCGTTATCAATTCCGTCATCCTCCGTCCCCGGCCGTAAAGACCAGAAATATGTACACAGTATTGGATGGGCGCTACAGTGGCCAAGGTCAAGGAAGCGCTAAGCGCCCCCGGCAGGCGTCTACTGGGGATGGTGGTGGACAAGTCGATAACCAACAGGATGTCCAAGAGATACCAACTCCGAGGCGTCGAATAGATGATGAGGGTTATAACCTCTTCGAACGGAAGCCGAGGCGGCAGCGGCAGCATGTAATTGGTACGGGCGGAGGATCCGCTAGTTCATCTGGGGGAACCGCTCGAAAGACTCGTGCGGCACCAGCACATATATATGTGTTTCGCGTTCACATCTCGGTAACTCCGGCGGATATGGTGGCGGATCTGGCTGAGATGGGGATTACGATCAAAGAAACAGATATAGAAAAGACATCTCGCGACGAATCGTGGTCGACGTCGAATGGTTTTAAGATTGCTGTTCAACGGGTTGATTTAAAGAAAGTGCTCGATCCAGAGACGTGGCCATCCGGGGTTTGTGTTCGCGAGTGGCGTTACAGCCGCTTTACACCAGGTTACGGCAGTCAAGATAAGAATCGGGTTCCTAAAGCAGGATACGGCGGTCGAGATAATAGTCGGGTTCCTAATGCAGGATACGGCGGTCCAGATAATACAGCTAGATATGCGGGATACGGCGGTCCAGATAATAGATATGCAGGATACGGAGGTCCAGATAATAGATATACAGGATACAGCGGTCCAGATAATACTAGGGTTCCATACGCAGGTTCCGGCGGGCCAGATAATACTCGGGTTCCTAATGCAGGTTCCGGTGGGCCAGATAATACTCAGGTTCCATATGCAGAGAATGCAGGTTCTGGAGGTTCAGATAATACTCGGGTTCCTATTGTTGGTCCCAGGGGTCGAGATAATACACAGGTTCCTAGCGCGAATTCCAGTAACTAGTAAAGTTTGGTATATATTTTTCTTTTAAATATTTTATACAAAGGATACTTCACATTTACTACACAATGGTGCATTTTGTATGACGTCATATAACAGTACTGGTTTGTCACCCGATAAACTTGACTTTATCAATGTATTATTAGCTGGAAGCGATATTGTCTGTATTCAAGAGCACTTTTTATTGCGTGATAATTCTTATAAGCTTACAGCAGCTTTCCCTGCATTTAAATGTTTAATACAACCTGCGCAGTCTAGCACAGTAAATGAAGTATCTGCAGGTAGGCCTAGCGGCGGACTCTGCTTTATTTATAGGCCATCTTTGTCTAAATATATATCTAGAATTAACGTTACGAATCCCCGATTGCAAGCTGTACGAGTTGAATTGCCCAATGTTAACCCTTTTGTGATAATTAATTGTTATTGTCCAGTAGATACGCGGGACAATATTAATGTATCAGACGATTTACTTACTCTTACCAATGATATCAAACATATTATTTTATCGGAGCAGCTTTGTAATGTTATACTTGCAGGGGATTTCAATGCTGATTTTTCGCGTGTATCTATGCATGTTCGTGTAATTAGTCAATTTTTACAGGAATTTAAATTAGAACGTCTATGGGATTTTAATCCTATTGATTATACTTACACGTGCTACAGAGAACAGGCATCTTTTCATTACATTTTAGATCACTTTTTCAGTTCGAGTAAATTGGTAGAAAATGTTACTGATTCTGGTGTAGTACATTCTGGTGCTAATTTATCTTTTCATGACCCAATATTTTTGAAGTTGAAAGTTAGTGGTGTAGATTTACCACGTGTTAATTATAGCTCAGGTGATGCTACTGGTAATGGTAAAATTAAATTTAAGCGAGCTACTATTGAACAGCAACATGACTTTGTAAACAATCTACATAATAAATTGGATGACATTGAGGTTGAGTCAGGTTGTATAACATGTGGTAATATTTTTTGTGCGGACCTTACTCATAGACTGTTTATTGAAAAATATGTTTTAGATATTCTTGAATGCATTGATATCAGCTGTAGTAGTTTAAATAATAATTATAATGGTGAGCCCCGTGCTACTATTAATCGCCCTAAACTTCCCGGTTGGTCGGAGCGAGTTAAACCATTTAGAGATGAAGCTATCCTATGGCATTCCTTGTGGGTCTCGGCGGGGTGTCCAAATGCTTCACAAAATAGTCAGCTTTTTCACATGCGACGGGTGTCTCGCGCGCAGTATAAGTATGCCGTCCGACGGCTCAAACGTTCAGTAGATAATGTGCGTCGAGATAAACTCCTACAGGCGTGTTTAAGGAATAATAGTGATATATTTAGAGAAATAAAGAAACTTAGATCCACACCGAACACTGTGACTTCGACCATTGATGGTTGTACAGACCCACAATCGATAGCCGACCGATTCGCCAGTATATATTCGGATCTATATAATCAACCGTATGATTCCGATTTAGAGTTCGTTAGATCGCAGATTACCGATAAACTCGAAGGATGTGATTCAGCTGATTTCCCGCATATCACTCCGGATTTGGTCAGTGAAGGTCTACATAGGCTAAAAAGCTCTAAAACAGACGTAACTTTTGATTTTGATTCTGATTGCCTGATCAATGGTCCTCCAGAATTATGTTCACATTTAAGTGATTTGTTCAACAGTTTTCTCATTCACGGCTTTGTTCCACAGTTCTTACTGACGTGTGTCATTATTCCTTTGATAAAAGATAAATTAGGTGACGATTCCCTTTCCAGTAATTACAGGGCTATTGCCTTATCCTCCCTTCTGATTAAGTTGTTTGAGTGGGTCATGCTGATCTCGCAGGCTGAGTGCTTACATTTGGATGAGTTGCAATTCGGGTTCCAACGTGGTTCCAGTACGTCCCAATGTACCTGGGTGGCTACAGAGGTTCTCGGTTTCTATTCTAGAAACGCAACTCCTGTATTTGGATGTCTTCTCGATCTATCGAAAGCCTTCGATATGGTTGAATGGTGCAAGCTATTTCTGGAACTTATTAAGAAGGGGTTTTCTCCTTTTTTCTTACGAACCCTGCTATGGATCTATAGTAATCAAACATGTTGCGTCCGCTGGAACAGCTTCCATTCCGAGTCATTTACGTTAACGAACGGAGTTCGTCAAGGTTCAGTGGCATCTCCGATTCTGTTCTGTATTATATTGGATAAATTAATATCAAAACTGAGGTCATCTAAAGTTGGCTGTTATATTGGTTCTTTTTATTTTGGTATTTTCGGCTACGCAGATGATCTTCTCCTTTTATGCCCTTCCATAGTGGGACTACGGTTTATGGTCAAGTTATGCGAGGAGTTCGCAACCGAAAACCATCTCGTGTTTAGTACAAACCCGAATCCGGATAAATCCAAATCCAAGTGCATTCCTTTTGGGAGAGTGTGGTTTAAACCCACAGCGTCAGTAATGCTGAACGGGAGACCACTTCCTTGGGTCAGGGAGGCGTTGCATCTAGGAAACATGTTAGATTTCCAGAACACAATGGAGTCTGATATTATACGAAAACGGGGAAAATTTATAGGAAAGCTCAATGCACTTCGACAAGAATTCTATTTTTCTGATCCGTATGTTTTGAGTAATATTCAGCGTATTTATTGCACATCCTTCTACGGTAGTAATTTATGGGATCTTTTTTCTGCATCGTGTACTCGTATATACAGTTCATGGAATATTAATATTAGGATTATTTTTAGATTGCCTTTTACATCACATAGATATATTGTAGAAAATTTAATGCAGTTTAAACACCCCAGTATTATGTTATATTCACGTTTTATAAGATTTTGTACCAGTTTAGTGCAGTCTGAAAAATCAAGCATTCGTTATTTAGCAAAATTATTTTTATATGATTGTCGATCGCGAAGTGGGTGCAATTTACGTTCTATCGCAAATCTGTGTAAAATACCTCTCATTAACTCGATCAATGTTACGCACGTTAATAAGTTGAACTACGTTCCTTTTGATGTAGCTGATAGATGGAAATTAGAATTGTGTAGGGAATTAATTAATTGTCGTTGTAGCAATATTGATATACCTGGTTTTAATGTTGATGAGATTACTGATATCCTTAATTATATTACTACATGTTAGTTAAATATTCTTTATATTATTGCCTATCATTATTTGTTCGATGCCGTGTCATTTACTACGTGTTCTGTCAGTTATTCATTACATAGGCCTACGTCATTAATATTGTGCTACTTTACTAATAATATGTCTACGTACCGTGTACTACTGTATGTCTATCGTTTATTCATATGTACGAATATCAATTAAATTAAATAAACCAACAGGTTGATGCCATCACTGATGCTGATGACAACAGGCAATTATCCCAGGCATGGAGATCGATCAACTTGCTTGCTGGTCGAAAAAGCCAACCAACCACCAAGGTTAAGGCTGAATCACCAGCCGATCGCTTCAATGGTTGGAAGGCCCACTTTGAAAAGCTCCTCAATAATGACAGGGTATTGCCTGATAACTTTATAGAAGTAAAAGTGTCTGAGTCTGTACTCCCAGATATTCCCATTGGTGATATCTCCTTTGCAGAAGTGAAGGCTGCTGCAAAGAGCATTAAGACCAATCGTGCCAGTGTAGTAGATGGGATTCCCCCTGAGGTCTTTAAAATACCTGAGTGTTTAAAGCTAATATATCCCATCATAGTAGACATGTACCGAACAACAAGAGTCCCACAAGAAATGAAAACAAATAAGTTGGTGCCAGTTCCCAAGAAGGGCAACCTAACACTCTATGGTTCTTTTCGGGGAATCTCATTGATCTTGATTGCTGCAAAGCTATACAATAGAATTCTATTAAATCGCATCAGGGATCCCATTGAGAGACTGCTCCGTGGAAATAAGACAGGCATCTGGCTGTTATCTTTGTTGACTTCTTCAAGGCCTTTGATTCAGTCTCTCGCTCACGTAAGTTCAGCATACTTTCATTATATGGGATTCCTGATGAAATTATTGCAGCAATTAGATCAGTATACGATGGTTCGACAACATTTGTGTCTACTGTTGACGGTGACACAGAACCATTTGAAGTGTTATGAGGCGTCCTCCAGGGAGACACACTTGCACCATTCTTGTTCATAATTGTTGTTGACTATGTTCTACGCATGTCCTTAGATCATCATAATAATGATGGGGTGATGATAACTCCACCTACTGGCTCCAGAAGTCGTGGAAATCCTGCCAAGTACCTAACTGATCTAGACTTTGCTGATGACTTAGGAGTACTCTCAGAATCACTAGAGGGAGCCCAACGGCTCCTCAGCTCATTAGAACATGCTGCTTCTAGTGTTGGTCTTTTTATTAACTCCAGAATGACCAAAATTTTGACAGTTAACTTTGAAAGTCCTCAGCAAGTCTCTGATCGGATGAGCATAAGCTCAAAAGATGGTATGCTTGAGCACGTGGATGACTTCTGTTACCTGGAATCATGGATCCGGAAGTCAGGTGAGGACCTTCGAATACGTAAGGGAAAGGCATGGGCAGCCTTGAATAGGCTTTCCAGGATTTGGAAGTCACCGAGAATTAATCGGAAACTTAAGGACCGATTATTTAGAGCAGCAGTAGTTCAAGTACTCCTCTATGGGAGTCCATGCTGGGCTCTAACTGCTGAGGACACCAAATCTCTGGATGGCACATTCACAAGAATGCTACGCCGGGTTCATTGTGTCAAGTACAATGCACACATCTCCAACCAGACACTATATAACATTGGAGGTGTCTCATTGGTTCCCCCAAGCTTGACACTAGAACAAAATCGCCTCCGCTTTGCAGGACATTGCTTTCGCCGTGAGGACCAACCAGTGCATAATCTTGTACTTTGGCAGCCTCGTGGAGTGAATAAGCATGGTGGACAGCCCATGACTTTCTTGAGACGCATCTTAAAGGACACTGGCCTTGAAGATGCGGATGATCTAGCAAATGTCGTGGGTGATAGGGAGTTGTGGCGGGGTGCAATTTTGTCGATAAGCCGCCACAGCATTCTTTAAAATGCAGCTGCAATGCAGCATGCCGATCCTAGTAGTAGTATGACCCCATGAAGCCGGAATTTGCGAAATCACACCTTCCGTATCGTGGCCATTCTTCCGATTAGTCGCAATTTCTTCATATCATTAAAAAGCTTTAGTTGCAAGGATTCCAAATATGTAAGAATATCTGAATTTCGTTGAGAAACAGCTCAGATATAGGCGTTCAAAGATTGCAAGAACGATCATTCGCTGTAGGTAGGCCATCTTTTTCATCTAATAAATTTACAAAATTCTAGAACGTGTTATTTATTTTATGAGTTGGTTGGCAACAGCGGTATTCCTATACAATAACTCTATTGTGTAGCTATTCATATTTTTACAAAATGGTACTATGAGGCTATGGATTTATTTAATTTATTGTAAATGCTATTGTTTATCTGTTTTGATATATCTAATAATGGAATGAATAGAAAGGAGAGAAATATAGTCCATCTACGGTACTGTACAAAATTATAAAAAAAAACTTTGGATAATTTGTTTTATAACATCAAACATAAATGTCTTATTTAATAAAAATTACTGTCTCCCACCCAGACAGTGCTAGTGTAGGTTCATCTACGGTCACTGCTAGCTCCCATAGCATAGGGATATAATTACATAGCTAGGCTATATTTGTTAGGGATTATTTAATAAGAAAATATTAATGTAAGGAAGCTAAGACTAAGACTACTGTACACACCTGTGCGACTTATACTACAGTATGTAGGGGAGAGTAAGGAGGGTAGGTGCAGTTTTATTTGTCTTTCTAATGGTGAATACATGGCAACGCCTAACCCAAGCGTTCTTCTTTAAATTGCACTGATTCGCCCCTCATGGTTCAAAGCAAACAAACAGCAAACAGCAAACAGCAAACAGTTAAGCAAACAGTTTAATCAAAATGAACACCGTTAACGGGTAAACCTCCCACCAAAACCGCCTACCAAATACCATTTTGTTTTAGCCAATGAGAACAGAATTGCTTAAATCAACCAATCAAAACTAAGTTCTGGAATTCAAAATATTATATATAATACAGTAGAACTGCACATCAATCTATGTCATTTAGGAAAAATTAGTTACAAAATAAATTCTGAAATCAATTTTTGTTTAGGACATATATAATTATCTGTAATATTTTAAATAATCATGCCTGTTCAACCTGAAGATAGCGATTTAGGGCTGGATAGTTTGCCGAGTTGGGCCTTAGATGAAAGGAAAAGTAGGAGCCTATCAAAGAGAGGTAATCGTTCCACCAGCCGGAACGAAATGGAGAAAAGGAGACGTAAAAAACGAAAGGGAAGTAAGAAGGGAAAGAAGAGCAGGTCTAGGAGTCGCCGAGGTAAAGGAAGCAGGTCTAGAAGTCGTAGAGGAAAGGGAAAGAAAGGGAAGGTTTGTTTGACTAAATATAATATAGGATATAATGTGGGTTTAGGTCTACTATAGGCCTATACAGTACATATTCCTAATTACGTGATTGTAACAGTATATGAATTGATATTTACAGGGGAAGAAAGGACGGGGAAAATCGAAGAAATGATGAAAAGGAAAGAAAATGCCGAGAGATAAAGTTCTTACAGACAAAATGTTCTTCAAAAAGCTTTAATATCGAACAGTTTACGATACCGGCCAACTGTGGCAGTAATTTAGACGATTTACAATAAACAGATTAATTAATAAATTGTGGAGCAATATTATTTGAAACCCTATATTTTTTAAATTACCTATATAAAATCGATAGCTATTTGTACTATTAGAAATCACTAGCTGCCTGGTAAAACAATAATGAAAAAAAACACTAGCTAACTAATATAAGAGAGTTATAATAGGTCTACACAATAACATACTTACCAAGGACTAACATAATATATATGATAATATACAGGGTGTCCCATAAAATTTGTTACTACTTTGAATTTATATAACTCCCACGTATGTTGGATAAAATATAAGTTTTTTATATCAATTTAAAGCCAATATTCTAACTTAGATTTTGGTCTGTGTTTGGAATCACAACGTTGTCATGGAAACAAAATACAGCCAATTGAATTCAAAAGCCAGATTTTATACATTCGTAGGTGCATGTTCTAGGCTTTTGTGGGTATTTATTTTATGGGAAAGTTAGTGTTGCTATGGAAATAAGACTAGCTACCATTTTGGTTTACTCTTGTGTTTTAAGTTGGAACCATGTTCTCTGGTGAAGAGAAAGTTTTTACTGTAAAAACGTATTTTGAAACTAAGTCGCCCAAACTAACAGCTAGTACATTTGGACACAAATTTCCAAATCAGCGTCTTCCTAAAAACGCTGAAATTTTAAGATTCGTAAAAAAACTTTCATCCGAATTCGGTTTCACCAGAAAAAAGGGGTCAGGAAGACGCATTCGTGTTTCAAGAGAAATCATTGAGGCCCATTTTATCCAGAATCCCAAGACATCACTGAGGCGGGCATCACTATCATTAAGCTACAGTCGAAGCAGTATTCAAAAAGTTATTAAGAAACTCAAATTTAAATCTTACAAAATTCAGCTCCTACATGCAATTCAACAAAACGACTACACCAGACGTGTCAATAATGCGGCCCAGATATTGAACTTTCTAGAATCTAAGGACTTATCCAAGGTATTCTTTAGTGATGAGTCTACCTTTCATGTCAATGGACAAGTAAATAGATGGAATTCTCGGATTTGGGGAAAGGAAAACCCACACTCAATCGCTGAAAAATCTCGCGACTCACCAAAGGTCACTGTATGGGAAGCCATGTCTCGCACACTATTAATTGGTCCATACTTTTTTGATACACCAACTGTTACAAGTGCCAGTTATTTAAATTTGATATCTTCATTTTTTTGTTCCTCGGTTAGGAATCCATCATAGCGATATTGTGTTCCAGCAAGATGGTGCACCGCCACACTGGGGGCTTATCGTTAGGAATTACTTGGACTGTCATTTTAACGGACATTGGATTGGCAGAGATGGACTTCTATTTATGGGGCCACATTAAGAACTTAGTTTATAGCCAACCGATTGAATCCTTGGCCCAACTTCGTCCTGCTATTACTGAAGCCTTCAACGGAATACCGAAAGCCCATCTTCAGAGATCCTTTGCAGAAATGATGAGTAGACTAGAAAAAGTGAAGGAAATAGGAGGTGGCCACATAGAAATTTACAAATAGATACCGGTACAATAATAGCATTAAACTTCTAGTGTCTAATCAATCTAACTCTTAGATTCAATTACATTACAAGTACATTATAATTATTCCAGGTTTATTATATCGTCACAGGCATTATTTATTATTTAATGCTAGAGTGTGTATGCATACATACAGTATTGCATTGATTGTATACTTTATTTGTTTGTCAGATTAGTATGTTGAATATTGGCACAAAATAAATTGTAATAAAATAAATAACCAAAAATAATACACTTTATGACCACCGTTCCTCGAATTTTATCCTTTCATAACAAACAAGCAATGTTCATTACCATGTATCGTCCAAATAGCGCATTACCTATTTAAACGGCCTCGAAGCTTCACTTACGAATGTATAAACTCTGGCTTTTGAATTCACTTGGCTGTATTTTGTTTCCATGACAACGTTGAGTTTCCAAACACAGACCAAAATCTAAGTTACAATATTGGCTTTAAATTGTTATAAAAAACTTATATTTTATCCAACATACGTGGGAGTTATATAAATTCAAAGTAGTAACAAATTTTATGGGACACCCTGTATATATATATGAATAATATATAAGTTCATATATAAGTTAATGTATAAGTGGTATATAAGTGGTATAAGTTAATATATAAGTTAATGAAAGATAAAGTTCTTACAGACAAAATGTTCTTCAAAAAGCTATAATATCGAACAGTTTACGATACCGGCCAACTGTGGCAGTAATTTAGACGATTTACAATAAACATATTAATTAATAAATTGTGCAGAAGTATTATTTGAAACCCTATATTTTTTAAATTACCTATATAAAATCTATAAAAAAAAAGGAATGCAACCTACAGCCCCTCTCCTCAAGACCGGATGCCATTATTTTGTCTAATCTCGTTTTACAAAACTGTCCACGGCCTTACACAAACGTATCTTTTTAACAAATTTCTTCACCAACAGTAGTTGGCGAAAAATAACACTCATCACACTTACTCCCTAACAACAGTCACAAACACCTCAGAAATCAGCTTTAACTAACAATTATACCGAAACTCTTTTTTTTCATTGTATGTGTTGGTCGCCGTTCCCGCCAAAAGTACATTCTCGTGCATTCTCGGCCCGAGAATGCAAACTGTCAGACAGTCCGATTTTTGACTAAACTTCAGATTCTTTCTAAACGTTTGACGGTCTACATACGTACCAAGTTTGCTTTAAGTTTATTATGGAAGAACCGAGTTATTAGCGATCAAATATTAGACGACGATGACAGACAATAACGACAGACAAATCATTAGTGGTAGGCCTACCCACCCAGGAACTAGGAATACACTAGGAACACTAGGAACAAACAAGTACCTATTTAAGGCCCCCCTCACACGGAGCAACTTGTTTCTGCAACTTGTTGCTGGACCCCCTCACACACAGAAACAAGTTGCTGCAACTTGTTTCTGCAACTTGTTTCAGAAACTTGCTTCAGCAACTTGTTGCTGGACCCACTCACACACAGAAACTTGTTGCTCAAGAAAATAACAATTATTTCAAAACAAATAGCTAACATTTCCAGTGATTTATATATAATATCAAATCACTCAATTTATCGAATATTAGCTCTAATCTAAAAATTGGATGTATAAAAGGTTTTTAAAAAAGTTGCTGGGAATATAACTTCCAGCAACTTGTTGCTGGGCCCCCTCACACACAGAAATAAGTTTCGGAAACAAGTTGCAGAAACTTGTTGCTGGACTCCTCACACACAGAAACAAGTTTCGGAAACAAGTTTTAGAAACAAGTTTCTGTGTGTGAGGGGGTCCAGCAACAAGTTTCAGAAACAAGTTTCAGATACATGTTTCAGAAACAAGTTGCAGAAACAATTGCTCCGTGTGAGGGGGGCCTTAGTGTTAGGCCTACCCCAATGCTAAGGCTTCGCCTATTTCGTGAATATATATATATAACACCCTGTTTAAGCTAATATAAATAAGTATTACCATGCTAATAAATATTAGGACCCCACTATTTGTTATCAAAATTTCATGCGATTACGATTTGTAGGTACAGTATAATAATTTAATGGGCCTCCCATACCTACGTAGGTTGTGGGTGCTTGTGGAGACTTGTTCCAAATTATGACAATAGAATGAGTACAATGTAATTTCTGGACATGTTAGGCGGGGGGGGGGGGGGGGGGGGGGGTGGATTCTGAATACCGTTAACAGAATTAATACGCCGTTAGTTTATTACATCCAATCAACCACCTATAATATAATTTAATCGGTGGGTTAACTAATTCTAGAATTTAGTCTTCATATATAAATAACAAACATTGAAAAAAGTTGTCATACACGAATCGCTCTATTAAATTTGTAACACAATTTAAATTAAATAGGATAGATAATAATAACAAGTAGGCCTACTGTATCCGTGTTGGAACGAAATGGCTGCGAAGAAGAAAGGGAATAGAAGCAGGTCAAGGAGTCGTAGAGGGAATGGGATGAAAGGGAAGGTTTGTTTATTTATTTTAATATAATTATTTATGTTGGGAAAAATTTCTCTGTCACATCCTTGTCGTTTAGCCCATTACCTATAATTAACATATCTGGCTACCGTGGGTTCAAGTTAACCCGGATTCATCTATGCGCCTTGCATCCTTAAACGATCGCTAAAAGAGTAAGTTTCTTCTAGGCAGAATACAGTAGTTCTGGGGGAATCGCACTGGAAATAAATGATTCTTTGTGCGTTTTCCCTGAAATAATGTACAAAGATAACTTTACCTTTTTAGTTTACTTTCGTGACTCGGTTCTCATTAAAAATCGTAATAACTATTTATATACAGTACTTGTGTGTAAAGTAGCACTTTACAGTGTGATGATCCGAGTGGCTTTGTTACACGAACGAAAGTTAGTGAGTGAGTGAGTGAGTGAAAATAAAGACACGAGGATCAGAACACTGTAAAGTACTTTGCAACAAGTACTATGTATGTAGATTTATTCGAAAATTTTAACATTACGAAATGATTGTATATATATTATAAGTGATAGAAACTGGACAAATTAAATTAGTTGCTGTATAAATAAGTGTAAAAGTGACAAAAATTATGTTATAAATATGTGGGGCGAGCCACGAAGTGAGTGAGCCTTAGCGTAGGGGTACCATTAATCAACCTGTGGGGCGAGCCACGAAGTGAGTGAGCCTTAGCGTAGTGGTACCATTAATCAACCTGTCGTTCTGTCGCGTTTTTTTTCAGTATTTTATTTTAAACGTTAATAACTCGGCCAATCCTTGATGAAATCTATCCAAACTTGGTACACATGTTGTTTGGCAAAAGTTTGAAAATTTTCCAAGTAGAATTTGCGTGGGGTCTTCGTGCAGCATCAGTGTAACTGTTATTGCAGTTATAATAAATTTATTTATCCAAATTTAAAATGCGTTAAATTATTATTACTGTAGGATAAATCAGCTGGGTTTTCTGACAAATTTTGCAATACATTGGGGTTGTCTGCATGTACCATGTGTACCGGTACTGTCAGGCTGTACTCAATCCCTGAATCGAGAATCCTGCGAATGAATTGAGAATCAGTCAATACTGCAATACTGGTCAGCCGGTACCATACACTGCAGACATGCCATATCATGTAATCTAATTAACCCCGGCAACCCTTGCGGTGATTAAAGTTTAGGCCTAATTAGCCCAGTACCGGTACCGGCACCAGGTAATAATAATATAATAGTTTAGATAGTTACCGCTAATCATTCAGTCATTGCTGCATTGGCACGGTACACCGTATTGCTGTACTGCCGTTGTAGTGCGCACCGTAGGTACCACCCATGGCCATGACAAGGACTTTGCTGTGAAATTAGCGTAGGCTGACTGTGCTGATTATCAGATTATGGTACTGTGGTACAAGCTATATACTGTTAGGTATACTGCTGTATTGGGGTGGGGTTAGGAATAATCCATTTGTTTTAGCATTTAATCCCCTTATTTATTATAAAACCATTGGAAATATTCGCAAATGCTGCTCCATTACTGTCTGAAACGCTCCCTGGACCCGTATCTGGACCCGAGCAGCCGAGTTGCTTCAAGAGGTGATTAACGGGGGAATACTACGCTGCTACGGAATTGCTTGTTTGTCAGTACGATTCTATTTGGGTATTTACTACACTCAGACACTGGGAATACGGCGGTCGGTCAGATCGTAATGCGGGCCACTGCCAAGTTCCTCATGCCTCACTCCGGTCACCCACCTTGGAGTGCGGTGGGAAGAGTCCCACTTACTGACTTACGTCGACGACTGGACGAATCGACGAGGATTGCGATCTGGGTTTAGCGGCGGCCCGGATCCTGGTATCGCCTGGGGGAAATGGTTGAACGTCGGGCATACTTGTATCGCACTGGATTACGTTCTCTGCGACGTGAAAGTGTGAAGCGAATTCGTTGTCGAATTGGGTCGAAAGCTGCGGGAATTCTACTGTTCTACGGGAGTAAACCGCAGCGGTCCGGTGACTACGGACGGATACTACTGGGATAAGCAGGTATTTCGATCGAGTTTCTCGTATTCTCGATGCTCGACAGCTCGAGGCGGATAGAGAGTTGGTTGTGTTGGGCGGTGTTGTTCAATTCTATCAAACGTATTAAATAATTGGTAAAATAATAAAAACACACCAGATAAAGATACTGAGCTTATGGTAAAGAGATAGGCCGAACTTACAATTTCCAAATAGATTGTTCATATAATAAATATATTTTTGGTATTTGATTTCAAGATAGGGGGGGGGGGGGGGGGGGGGGACTGGACGCAATAAAAATTCATCCCTCTCCAGCGGAAATTGGACGCAAATAACAACAGCTGATTACTCATTAAAAAATAAAACTGTAACCTGTTCTATTGTGTTTACTTTATTGTTTTGGTTAAAATAACGTGCCACTGTAACCTGCTCCTTTCCCAAAATTGAGAAATTAATATTGAGGCGGGATATTAATTCGCCAAGATGGGATTTGCGTCCAGTCCCACCCCCCTCCTGTCTCTTGATTTTACTAAAAAATAGAATACATTGCATTTTACTGTTATAATTACTGTATTGAATAAAATAATTAATTTATTGTTTATTAAACCGTGCTAAGCACGTTGAACTGGAGCTCTAACAATTCCCCACTAGCGGCAGACAGGAACTGTAAAAGTCTCTGTAGAATTTCTAATTAAGCAATGCTCTTAGGCAATGCTCGTATTTTTACGTTCCTGTTAATTCGCCCCCTAGCGGCAGACAGGGGAACTGTAGAAGTCTATCTGTGTGTAGAATTTCAAAATTTGTTATAGACTACATGTGTACCAAGTTTGGTTCCATTTCATCCTTGATTGACTGACTTATAAGCGTTCAAACATTCCTGCCACAAACATAGCCAGAGGCAGCCACAAACAAATAAAAGCTGCAGGAACTCTAGCGATAATTAATTAATTAATTATTAAATACTGTTTCAATTAAATTATTTACGAAAATCTACTTATCTTCTTTTAAATATGGACCCTGCATTCGTGGAAAATATAATATTTGATAATTCAGCAGTCAGCCTACGCTAATTTCACAGCAAAGTCCTTGTCATGGCCTGTGTGTAGTAGGCCATGGTACCACCCTACTACCGGTACCGGCTGACCGGTGGCAACTAGCACTTCAGCACTTGCACAGCAACAGCACTACCGGCGATACACAGGTTGGAATTTATGTAGAGTTTGCTCAACAGTACAGATATAAAATAGTTATCTAAATTATATCTATTGACAAGTATTGAAATATATACCGTTATTCGTGTTATCAGTATTTGCAACATCTGACATTGAAGAGGTGAGAGAAGATGAATACCGGCACTCAACAAAACCAACGCTTATCACAGGTCGGTATGGTTACCTCGAAACCGGCGCGACTGTCCACTCGAATACAACTTCAAAACACAAACGCCAACAATAAACTGAAAGCGAATCGAACGTCTTCAGAAGAATCTGTCATTGGGACGAAGAAAAGGAAGCTGAAACCACGGGAATGGACCACAGCTAAGATTGAATGCTCCCTTTGTCAGAGTTCCTGGACCGAAATTGAAACACCAATTGCCGATGGGCTTGATCTCTCAAACCAAAACTTCCTCTGCGGGGTTTGCGCGGCAGTAAAGATTGAAAGTCTGGAAGCTGGCAT
The DNA here is from genome assembly GCA_032718475.1 of Nemertoderma westbladi. Classification (NCBI taxonomy): domain Eukaryota; kingdom Metazoa; phylum Xenacoelomorpha; order Nemertodermatida; family Nemertodermatidae; genus Nemertoderma; species Nemertoderma westbladi. Next base: position 2,841 of record JAUCBJ010003577.1, on the reverse strand, counting down.
CCCTAGGTATTATTATTATAAAGAGCGTCAGCCTGCGTTTAATAAATATATTTTAATACAAAACAGGTCGAACGCAAAGAGGCTTATAATGAAGACGAGTACTGCATTGATTATATTCCTATAAACCACCTGGCTTTGCATATTGAACGTGCGTTTGGAAATAGGTTCGTGCTACCCTTCCATGGGTGGTAGATATCGCGGTTATGTATTGGTGGGTGGGGGGAGGGGGGGGGGGGGGGTGCAGATTAAAAGGGGCGAACACGTACTATCCCCCTTTCTTAGATTAATTGGTGGTGTGGGTTAATCTCTCATAACCTGATTTTGTGATACAGTCGCACAATTTTAACTTGTATCTCATAACTGGGCCTCGTGCTGTGCGAAGGCCCCACGAACGTGTTAGCTTAGGCCTATATTTATGGTGGCGTGTGGACTGTGGAGCCATGTTATAATAACGCAATAATTTTTATTGTCCGTTTAAATCCTTTTTTTTTTACTTTTTATGTCCTCCAGAAATCTAACGTTAGGTTCCATGCTACCGGTTTCTCTACTGCTGTTCTCTCAGGCTATCAGTACCGGTATTAGTTTGATTTTGACTTTTTATGTCCTCCAGAAATTTACCGTTAGGTTCCATGCTACCGGTTTCTCTACCGACTGTTCTCTCAGGCTATCAGTACCGGTATTAGTATATAGAGCACTATTTTGCAGTATTGCATGTACAGATGTAGGTATAAAACAGGTATTTTAGGTATTTTAGTACCGGTACCGGCACCGGTACTGCTATAGGCCTACTGTGTAGCCTACCATTTAAATACGGTACTGGTAGGCCTACCGGCTGACCGGTTGTATTGGTTAGAAAATCCCGCCTCTGTAACCTGCTCCGTTCCCTGATTTGGTAAAGTGACCGTTTATTGTTTTGGTTAGAAAGGCCTGCCTCTGTAACCTGCTCCTTCCCTTCATTTTGTAAAGTGACTGTTTATTGTTTTGGTTAGAAAATCCCGCCTCTGTAACCTGCCCCTTTCCCTCAAATAGTTAAGTGATCGTTTATAGTTTTGGTTAGGAAATCCCGCCTCTGTAACCTGCTCCTTTCTCTCAATTGGTAATGGTATCGTTTATTGTTTTGGTTAGAAAATCCCGTCTCTGTAACCTGCTCCTTTCCCTGATTTGGTAAAGTGACTGTTTATTGTTTTGGTTAGAAAATCCCGCCTCTGTAACCTGCTCCTTTCTCTCAATTGGTAATGTTATCGTTTATTGTTTTGGTTAGAAAATCGCGTCTCTGCAACCTGCTCCATTCCCTGATTTCGTAAAGTGAGTGTTTATTGTTTTGGTGAGAAAATCCCGCCCCTGTAACCCGCTCCTTTCCCTCAATTAGTTAAATGATCGTTTATTGTTTTGGTTAGAAATGCCCGCCTCTGTAACCTGCTCCTTTCCTTCATTTGGTAAAGTGACTGTTTATTGTTTTGGTTAGAAAACTCGGCCTTAACCTGCTCCTTTCCATCAATTGGTAATTATTTTTGGCTATAAAATGAGTGTTTTGCTACGTCATGTGGTAATCGATTATCGACAACAACCACAAACTATTAGATTTAGAGTCTTTTGCCACAGGCGCATATGGAAATCTATATCATAGTCTATAAATCATAGAATTATGGAATGTTTTGGCACAGGCATAGTGAAACCAACTGTCCGACAGACCAGAAATCAACAAATTTTGAATGTTTTGGCATACGCATGTTGAAATCAATTGTCTGACAGTCCAGAATTCAGCAGTCTGACAGTTTGAAGAAATACATACATAAAAAGTCATTAAAAGGACAACAAAAGTCATTAAAGGGACAACAAAAGTCATTATGCACAATTCGTAAAAAAAGGAAAACAAAAAAAATTCAAATAAAAGGACATAAAAAATAACTGCCTTATAATAGTATAGCTAGGCCCAACTGGTTATTAATAGATATACCCCGCCTACCGGTAGGTAATGCAGTAGGCCTTTCTGGCTGTCAGGCAAATTTATACCTATTATTTACGTTACTACATACTAGGATCGGCATGCTGCATTACAGCTGCATTTTTAAGAATGCTGTCCCGGCTTGTCAACAAAATTGCACCGCCACAACTCCCTATCACCCATGACATTTGCTAGATTTACTAGAATTATTTACGTAGTAACCAATGACGGCGTGAAATAATGTCCACTAAGGGGACATTACTTAACGGATAACACCAAATACAATACTAAATGTACAGGCCAATAGAATGCTGTAATTTCCTCAAAAGTTGTAAATTGCTAAATAACAACTCGCTGTTAATACTAACGGCGTTGAGTAATGTTACAATTTTGGAACAAATTACTTTGCAACAAGACAAGTATGTATGTAGTTTTATTACAAAATTGTAACATTACGACATGATTGTATATATATTATAAGTAATAGAAAATGCACAAATTATATTAGTTGCTGTATAAATAAATGTAAAAATGACATATACAGTATAAATAAGTTAGCTTATATTTATGGTAGCGTTTGGAGCCATGTTATAATAATAAGCTAGGCCCTACTGTTTATTAATAGCCATACCCCGCCTATCGGTAGGTAATGCAGTAGGCCTATCTGGCTGTCAGGCAAATACCACCTATTGTTTACGTGGTAACCAATGACACCGTAACTTTACAGCTCGCCGTCATTGGTTACCACATAAACAAGGGACATTACAACACCCACTACACTAATTATACAGGCCAATACAATGCTGTAATGTCCTCTAAAGTTGTAAAGTGCTAATAACAACTCGCTGTTAATCCTAGCGGCGTTGAGTAATGTTACAATTTTGGAATAAAATCAT
>JAUCBJ010003576.1:0-28560 GCA_032718475.1 Nemertoderma westbladi | reverse complement strand
ACCCCTCTCCCTAACTCCCCTTTAATGTTAATTATAAAGAAATTATCCATTAATATCATTCAAGTGTAACAGTTCAGTGGCCTTTATTAGCTATTTGTTTCAAAACAGTGCCATTCATTTATTAATAGTGTTTCATAGTTGAATTAATAAAAGCGCTATATATATTGTTGCCCAGCTACGTGTGGGATAAACAAAATGTTCCAGAATATGATGTATTTATTAAATATAATAAATAGTGTGCAGGGGAAGCAAATACATGCAATTTTCGAATTCCCATATCTCGGCTATTTATAAACCAAATTCAAATGTTTTTACATTTCTGGAATCCTTGCACGGTCAGCTTTCTATTGGTACCAAGGTTCGGCGATAATGTTCAAAAATAACTGCAGTATAACTGGTGAAATATCACCGGAAACACCATTTTAAAACGCGTGTAGCTAAAGATTGAAAGCAAAAATAAAAATTCTGGCTCACCCAGCAAGGAGGAGGGAGGTGAAATTTATCTGTTTCAAATTTCATGCAATCTCATTAAGATTTGTAGAAAAATTGGGGGGGGGGGGGGGGGGGTCCACCGGTGCAGGTACTTGAATAACGAGGGAACAGTTCCGTATGTGCCAACATTTTCGTTGTTTTTTTTTCAATAAATGTTCTAGAAAGTATATTGAGTGTTCTAGGACTTTAAAAAAATGTTCTAGAACATTTTAATTATGAATTTTCGAGAAAATAAATTACTTACTCTTAAAAAGAAAATTATTAAAAAAATTGTTCAATTTTAAAATTGTTTATGCTATTTTGCCTGCTTTTTTTCTATTGGCAAGAGATCTAGAACATTTGTTAAATGTTCTAGAACATGTACCAAATGTTCTAGAACATTTTTATTATCAATTTTCGAGAAAAAAAATATTCTAGAATATTTGTTCTTTTAAAAAGAATTATTAAAATTATTGTTTAATTAAAAAAAATTGGAATACAGAACAACTAACCATAACGATAGCATTCCAGAGCATTTTTTAAAATGTTAGCTAGGGCTAGCTATAGATATAACTATAGACTATAGGCTATAGACTATAGGCTATAGATATAAATTACTAGCTATAATTGTAAATTATTACTTGAGTACCGGTACATAAATTACTAGATATATGTTAATTATACAAAAAAGTGTTCAAAAAAAAACAAAAAAAATAAAATTTTTTAAAAATGTTCTAGAACAAAAAATTATATGTTCTAGAACATTATTTAACAAAAAATAATTCGAAATATCCTAGAATACTTCACACTAACATTAAAAAGTAGTAGCTAGTAAACTAAACACATTTTAGAGCAAACTGAAAATGTTGGCACATACGGAACTCTAGCGAATAACGACACTATATTCCAGGATATGGGTAATGGTGATACTGTGCACTAACATTCATCTTCCTACAGAGCCCTATTTAGGTACTGCAATATTAGTATAGTATATTTTAAGTAACACGTCCCATAATATGTATGAAAAATTATATATAAAAGAAGATGGATCAAATACCAGCAGTGATTCTGAACCACAACTGCCGTTTATTAACATTAAAAGAAATCGGCACTGCCAATGTAATACGGGCGTTGGTTGCTGGGATAGTCAAGTCGGAATCTCGGACATGGGCAAACCGCTTCGTCATTGGCAACTGTCTGAATATGCTTTGGTGCATACCAACGCGCTCGACCTTTCTATTAAACAATGATTACGAATACGACGACGACCTGTTTAACTGGATGGGTGGCCTTGTAACCCCTCTTTCTGACTGCGATAAACAGCGGTATATTCTACATGCCTACGTTATGGCTTTTAAACAGTTGCGATCTATGTTCGATGAATTACCTCTTCTGAGGCACTGTCGTGTACCTCGAGAGGAACCAACGTTGGCCGCAATCTTGGAAATATATTGTAAAATTTATCTCAAGAATGTTGATAGAGTTGGAATTATCTTCGACGAAGATTTTCTGAAAGAATTTCCTGTAGATATTATTATTCCTATATTAGGATGGATCCCAAAAGTAGCAGATATCTTGACCTCCTTAGAGATTCCGTTGCTGGATATTGACATCCATGAATATAGAAAAATATTGGCGAGAATTTTTAGAAGTAAAATTATGTATCCTCTGCTCATATCTATAAAGATAAGCCACATAACTGGCACCATTCTCGATGATATCTTAAACTGTTGTCCCAACCTGGAAGTTCTGCATGTTTCTTATTCTGTCGTCAGTAACGCTGCACTATGTCGTTTAGCTAAACTGGAAAGATTGCAGGTTATCCATATAATGAGATGTTACAAGGTATCGCCAGCTGGTATCGTTAAATTACAGAAAAAGCTCGCAAATGTCGAGATTATTACAGACACTTCGATTGAAGTACTCAATTATTTAATCAGCAGCCAAGAAACAAATGAATTCCGCTTCCGACATTTCAACATTGATTCCGCTTTTTCTCCTTCCGCTACCGAATACATCAGGGACTTCCTTATTCCTCATTGTCGCGATTCTATCAATACACTCGTGTTGAAAGTCACAAATGATCAGGACTTCCGGTTATTCGATCAACTTAAACAATTTCCTAATCTGTCCCGTTTGGATTTATTCTGGTCTATTGTGAATGTTTCAGTTTATCATCAAATTATATCAGAAAGCCTTTGTAGAGGTATTACTCTACCTCAAGTCACAGAGTTGAAGTTCAATGTTTGGCCTACGACGGTTTACTTAGATATTCCAGAATCATTATCTGATTTTGCACACATATTTCCGAACGTAAAGACATTGGAATTAAACACCAATCTCATTTTTCTAAGTCCCTCTATAATGATGTCAATCCACACGCTCGATATATCTACAGAGCGATACCAAAGTCTAATAACGGTACTGCAGTCTGTTTCATCTTTAATCAAACTCACAATTACCTTACGTGCACCCTATTTCGGACATCCTGCTCAACCCAAATTGTTGGCAGATTTTCATAGAATCGTGAAATCTGCGACCTTCGATGATCTACAAGAGTTTAGTTTGCACTGCTGCTACCGAGATAACGACCTCGATCATTCTTCGGTAGTTGTGTCAGAAACACTAGCTGACTCAGTGTGGAGACGGTGTAAAAAGTTGAAGTATTTCAAAGTTTCATTTAGAGAATCTTAAACTGTATCTTTTGAAAAGTTCTAGTCTAATTAGTAATCAGATATAAGTGTAACCGTTTTTGTATTATTATAACAATATAACTTTGGATAAATGTGTATTTATTGTTTACTTTCGCAAATTCTTGGATCTACTGTAACGTGCAGGCAGTTAGATGATGGCAGGATGTTTTGGTCCACATGATTTACAATTATTCACTATTATGATAAAAATGAAGGGGAAAGGATCTATAAAGTTAAATTTCCTCATTCAAAATGTATTGAATGATACTAAAAAAAATCAGTTACACCAAGTTAAAGTGAAAGTTTTTATTAACATGAGTACCGGTATCGCGGTATGCCTACTCCTTTCTAAGTAGGCCTACCGCAAACACTTGTGATTCAGTTCTGTCGATAATATCATTGTTTCCGTATTGTTTCTAACTTTTTTATAACTGTTGTAGGTTTACACGTACGAGCGATGGAGCGACAACGAGATCCCGACGTACAACGAAGGCGAGCGATTCCTTCCGACGTCTATCGACATCTCCGACTCGTCCTCTACGACGCCCCCCAACCTGCTCACCGAGGCCGATCTCATCGCGTTGATGGACCGCCACGGTATCGGCACGGACGCCACCCACGCCGAACACATCGAGCACATAAAGGAGCGGCTGTACGTCGGGTTGGACGGCCGATACTTCGTGCCCGGTGAACTCGGGATGGGGCTGGTCGAGGCCTACGATCGGATCGGCCATCAGCTGGATAAACCCCAGCTGCGGGCCGAGTTCGAGGCGGATCTCAAGCGAATCTGCGACGGAACCGCCAACAAGGATTCCGTTCTCGCAAACTACATCGCCAAGTACAAGGCGATATTCGAGACGTCTTTAAATCGTTCCGATTGTCTCGACTCCGCGTTATCTGACTACTTCGGACAACCGGTAGCTGTTACATCGTCAGACGGTCCCCCCGATATTGGGGAGCAGGTTCGTCCGTGTCCCGCCTGCGGTCTACCGATGCTGCTGCAGCGAGCGCCTAATGGCGGGAAGTACCGGGTTGGTTGCAGCGGTTTTCCCGACTGCCGGGTTACTGCGTGGTTGCCCGGGTTTGTTAACCGGGTGAGTCTGGGGCGCGGGTTCTGTCCCGTGTGTCAGCCTGTCGGGCGCGTCCGGTTGTTGGACTTCCGGTTCGATAGGTCGGGGGTTCCCATGTTTGTGGGGTCCGAGTACTCCGGTTGTATCGGAGGTTGCGATGCGATGCTTAACGAGTTGTTTGAGTTGCGTTACTGGCGGGTTAATGGAGCTGGGGGAGTGAGAGTGGGTAGGGGTGGGGGAGGGGAAGTGGGTCGGGGTGGGGGAGGGGCAGTTGGTAGGGGTGGGGGAGGGGCAGTGGGTCGGGGTGGGACGGGTGGAGGTGGTGGGTCTATGGGTGGAGGTGGTGGGTCTATGGGTGGAAGTGGTGGGTCTATGGGTGGAGGTGGTGGGTCTATGGGTGGAAGTGGTGGGTCTATGGGTGGAAGTGGTGGGTCTATGGGTGGAGGTGGTGGGTCTATGGGTGGAGATGGTGGGTCTATGGGTGGAAGTGGTGGGTCTATGGGTGGAAGTGGTGGGTCTATGGGTGGAGGTAGTGGGTCTATGGGTGGAGGTAGTGGGTCTATGGGTGGAGGTGGGTCAGTGGGTAGAGGTGGGTCACTTGATGGAGGTGCAATGGGTTGGAGTGGAAGGGGTCCAACCGGTGGCGCTAGCGGGTCGTTTGTTCCGGGTAATAATTTATTCAACGGCTCCAGAACTGCGACGTCGACAAATCAGAATGGGGTTCCCCCTCAGTACAGTCCCACACCCTCGAGTAGCAACACCTTCCCACCGCAACTGGGTTCCACACAACAGAGCCTTTGGCCCTCCACCTCGCGGGACACCGAATCACCCAGACAGCCTAAACGTCCGCGTCCAGACCAGCAGTCGGGGGATGACGTCATCATGTGTCAGTGTAACACCCCGGTAGTCCAGCGCACAGTCAGTAGACAAGGGGCCAATCAGGGACGACTATTCTACGCCTGCAGTCAACCAATGGGGAGTTCCGACCGGTGTAATTACTTCAAATGGGCCGATGAGGTAGCCGACAAACAGACAAACAGCGTAGGTTCCACACCGACAGGGGCTGGTCGTCTGCAACCTAATGGGGACGCCCCCTTGTGTCAGTGTGGGGCAGCTTGCGCGTTCCGGGTTACACAGAAAGAGGGCGTCAACAAGGGCCGCGAGTTCTATGTGTGCGCGAGTCCTCTGGGCCAGCAGTGTAAGTTCTTTCTATGGGCGGATTCGAACCCCGGCCCGTTAAACAGTAGCGGTAGTTGGTCGGGAGGGTTCGGTGGTGGTGCGGGTGCGGGTAGGGGTGGGAGACGGGGTAAGGGCACCTCGGGTGGTCAGCAGAGAGCTACACCGGGCGGTAAGTCGGTAAGGAAGTGCAGTGGTTGTCGGCAACCTGGTCACACAATTAATAACTGTCCCAATAATAATTAATGCCCTACTTGCAGTGCCTCTAACTGTTATTGATATAAAATCTATAATTATTATCTTTTTTTCTTTTTGTAATTATTACATTTTTAGGAATATATATTTTATTTGCAGTTTAATGAACAGTTTTATAATATTATTTAAACATTTTTTTGTTCGGAATTGAGGTGGTATACTGATACTGCTAGTATTTTGGTATTTATGCATGGTTGTAACAAAATAATTTAATATAGGTGTCATTAATTCTACATTTACGCTTATATTTTACGCAAATTCGTGCAATATTGTTTATATACTTTTTATTTTTTAATATTATTTACTGCGATTATTTTTTTCATGAATTACCTAGTAATTAATATATATCATATAAATTAATATACCGTGTTTATATTTACAACATAACGTTTATCCGGCAGTGGTTACGTAACTGGTGAATTATACCGACATTCTGCTGTTATATTTTACTTTCCAGATTACCATGTAAGAATGTCAGGTTTTCACTAAAACGCCAGGTTACCGTACCTGTTTGAAAGAACACCCCCCCCCCCCCACCACCCCCACTCATCCACACCCCCTACTTTCGCCCAAACCCAGATTTTTTCCACACTTTTATTTAGTCATAGTAGAAAAATAATTTTGCTTGAGAAATTTAAAACTAATAATCGGTTTTGTGGTAGTGAAGATCTAATATATATAAATATGCATTGTATGTTTGTCTGTCCAGCTATACATATCGCCACACGAGCCAATGATATATCGATCGAATGCTCTCGTCTCGAAGACGACGATTATACCCCCGTTTGAATGGAGGCGTATGTTGTTTCGTTGCAACATGTTGTGTGTCAAAATCACAAGGAGATTCAAATATTCCTTATCTGAGAGTAAAGTGTTGGCAATGCAGCTGCTACACTGGCAGACCAATCATCTCTTAAGGTGGCCTGCAGGCAGGAGGAGCTGGGTTGGTTATCACTGCTTATGCTTAAGTATACTGGCTGGGGTAGTATTCTCAACAAATAGGACAAGCAGGAGAGTGGACTGGAAATATGCTGTGATTGGTTCTTCAGTGGCGTCGCGAGGGTTTCAAGCGCACGGGGGCCAATATGAAATCCCCCCCCCCCCCCCCCCCCCATAAAAAATTCAACAATTATTGCATCAATCCATTTCATACATAATACACCATTTCGGTTCAAAATATTACGAAATTATTTTATGGTCGATTATCCTGCATGTTTGAATGGGAAATGTTTCCAAATGGGAAAACCGCTATTTAATACCTCTATGAATTGACCTCTAGCTCTATGAAAGGTCGATTATCTCCAAATTTTTTTTTAATGAAATTGTCAACTTCAAAACCCTACTAGGCCTACTTCTACAGTACAATTTTTGAGCAATTCGTCTGAACATTTCTGTGGGTGTCTACATAGCCACTCTACATAAAAGTGTCAGACAACTTTTTGAAATTTTTTGTTAAGAAAATTGAATAATGTTTATAAAAAACGTAAAAAATTAGCAAAAATTTGCAGCGCCACCTAGCGGTGCGGAATTATTATCACACAATTTCGTCTAATAGTTATGTTGCCCCATCTTTAATCTATCATATAAAAAAACTTTCATTTCATCAGATTCAAAACTGTAAAAGGCATAGGGTTTTAAGCGCGTTTTTAATTGTTAACTAGTATTAATAACTAATATTAAATAGCGAAAAATGAAATTTTTCTGACCTATCATATAGAATAGCATCTACTGTATATATCAAATTATAACCAAAACCTAACAATTTTGAAAGGCTGGGAGTGATAAATCGAAAAGTTGTCCGAAAATGGTGTACCCACCCCCCCCCCCCCCCCCCCCCCCCTCCTTAAAAAATTATTAAAAATGGTTCTAAAATAATATAATAATTCGGTTATATACTGTACACTACACAATAAGAAACATATAATAACATAATTTATTACCAGGTTATTTAGTTATTTTACGAGTTATTTACCCGAGGGACATGTTATAGACCCGAGGCGAAGCCGAGGGTTTATAACTGGCCCGAGGGCCAGAACTCAGCAATAGAACTCTATGCTAAATCTAGTTATTTTTAATAAGTAATAATATCGGAAAAAACCGATTAATTGGTTAATAACTAATAATACAGTACTACATGTAATAATGTGTAACGCAGTCTTTTTATATCAATCAACACGGGTCTCATCTTGCGCATCTACAGTATGTGATGCAGATCGTCCTAAGCACGTAAACGTGAACCGGAACTGTCGTTATCTCGAAGCTCATTTTACGCATATGCCCAGTCCAGATGCCTGTATAGTATACCCTTAGTGAATGCGTATTTCAGTATTTGTGGTCAAAATCAGTATTTATGGGCTATTCTGTAGTAGTTTTCGGGGAAATTGCTGGTCACCAGGCAGGAAACTGTATCACCAGTTGGTGGTGCTTGCGAACACCAGTCTCCAGTCTGCTACTGGGTGAAATGTCTGAAAGTGAAACACTTCTCCCATTTCGTTATTGATGCTATAATTTATAATTAAATTAGCGTCCACGGCAGTATTTGTTTATATATATTTAATATTAATATATTTTACCTTGTTGCTATGGTTACCAGTACTAGAAATATAAATAGATAAGATAAATTGGGTAGTAGTTGCAAAAAATAACTAATTCATGACAAAACCTAGAAATTTTATGTTTGCCCGGTTTCCATGGAAATGCTCTGGTTAAATTTGCTTAAATTTTTTTCTAAGGTTTCTATGGCATTTACTACCACTTTATTAAAAAAATTTCGGGGCCGAAAAAATAATAACACTAAATGCGGATCCGTGCCGTCCGTCTATATTTAATATTCCATAGTTCACCCCCGTTTTTTCAACTAACTTGAAACTAAATTATTTTTCCTTTTCTTCTAGTTATTGGAACTAAATTCGCCCAAAAGTGGAACTAAATTCCTCCCCATTGGAACTAAATATGCCCAAATTGGAACTACAGTAAATTCCTCTCCATTGTAACTAAATTCGTCTTGACATAGGAGGAATAGAATTAACTAAGTTAACATGAGTTATAAATTGAAACTAAGTACGGGGAACCATAAATAATAAATAAAATATAACAAAAAAAATAAAAAATCTTCATATATAAAATTCCATTAAAAAGTCGTCCGAAAAGTGAAATCCTGGTATTCTTCACAAGGGCGACTAAATTGGTTTCCATACCAATGGAATCAGAAACCGACGATTCATTACTCACATCGCCTCTGCAAACTCCAAGTGATGTGAGAGTGAAACTTTTAAATTTTTTAAGAAAAAATGTCTGCATTTTTTGCATTTAAATGCACGATCTCTGCTTCCCAAACTTTCCGAAATTCGTATTTTAATCAATAAATACAACCCAGCAGTTTTAACAATCTCTGAAACTTGGCTCGATGATAGCGTTTCTGATGGAGAAATTTATATTGATAATTACGTAGTTTTACGTAAGGATAGGGACAGACACGGTGGTGGTGTCTGTACTTACATTCGATGTGATTTAGATTGTAATCGTAGGGAAGATTTAGAGTCTTGTGACGAAGGTTTACTGGTGGAACTTTTACTTACTAAAACTAAACCTATTTTAATCGGTACTTTATATCGGCCCCCTAAACAATCAGATTTTTTGCAAAATTTTGAAAATACAATTTTATGTAATCTTAGGTCAGACTGTGAAATATATTTCTTAGGTGATTTTAATATCTGTTACCATCACAAAGCATCCCCCATCGGTAAACAGTACCAAAGTATTTTAAATTTGTTTGGTTTAAAACAAATTATTCGAGATTCTACCAGAATTAAGGCGGGGTAGCTCAGTTGGTTGAGCGCCGGGCCTGCAATCTAATGGTTGTAGGTTCAGCCCCGCCAGGGTCCACTCAGCCTTTCATCCACTGGGGTCGATAAAATGAGTACCAGTTGAGTACCAGTTAAATAACTGGGAGCAAATCTTGGGATAGGAGTAGCGCCCACCCCTACCCTCGGGTAGCAGCTATCGAAAGAGGAGCCTTCGGGTCGCCTCCGGCTTCGGCCGACTGTTTGCTTACCAGAATTACCAGTAAAACTTCTACTTTACTAGATCACATCCTTTGTAATAATACCGATATTATTTCTCAATCTGGGGTTTTACCTATAGGTCTAAGCGATCATTTTATAGTTTTTTGCACAAGAAAGACACAAAAATCTTTTTTCGGGGATCATAAAACAGTAACTGTTAGGTCTATGAAAAATTACAGCAAGGAATGCTTTTTAAGTTTGTTAGTTAATTCTGACTGGGAACCCTGTTTTAAGGCCGCTGACAAACCTTGCGTACACTGTTTTTAAAGATATATTTTTAAAGGCACTTAATACTGTAGCACCAATTAAATAAATTAGTCTTAAACAACGCACTGAGCCCTGGATGACCTCGGGTATTCTTAGTAATATCAGAGAAAGATATAACTACTGTATTTGTATAAATTTAGGAAATACCGTGTTTTAGCTTATTATAATAATTACTGCAAATATAGAAACCTTGTCCAACGGGAAATAAAAAAAGCTACATCTGAATATTTGTACAACAAAATAAGTGAGAATAAAGATAATCCTAAAAGTCTATGGTCTACCCTAAAATCTTTAGGTTATAAAAACCTTAAATCTAAATCGAATATTGTTCTGCAAGATAACAGTGAGCTGTGTAAAAGCTTTTGCGGACATAACAAGTCATTTTACGCAATTCGCAGAATACTCTAAAATAGCCCTAAAATTATCCAACTACGCGATGGGAAGGAATTAGAACCAAGAGGACGAAATCTGTCAGCTGATTCTTTGTGGACGTGGAAGTTCTTTGTTCTGTCTTATTCAGCCAATCAGAGCAATTTTCACTTTATGGCTAACAGAAACCTATGGAAACTCGCGCAATGCATTACGGTCTTTGTTTACCTTTTTCTGAGAATCAGAACAACTCAGAATTTCTGTGCTTCTGTGCGGAAGTTTCAGACTTTGGCCTAGGAACATCAGATGGCCTTGGTTATAAGAACGTAAATCCATTAACTCGTAACATTGCTTATTTCATACTCATTTCATCTTTGTTTACTATCTAACACACACTGACTGTTTACCGCATTATTATACTTCTGTTATAGTATTAATTGTTGTTATATTAATGGATATTGATGTTATATTTGGAGAATACCGATAAATAATCATAAACCCCTCAATCTTCTTGATTACTGAGGTAAGAGGAATAGAGTCTACTGGTAGCAACTGCGACTTAAATTATAGTGGTTTTGTGTGAATTAAATGCTATTTCATAATCCCTACGTGTGTCAGTTGCAATCCTCCTTATATATGATCAAATTCAGTGACGGTCGGCAGATTAGTTCGAACTAGTGTAAAGTAGTGTGAAGTAGTGTGAAGTCGTGTGAAGGTTAATAAAGCATCTCCTAAAGAATGCGCTATTTACAAAACTCTGTGGCCATCTAGTTGTGATTAATATAAGTCATAACTCTGTTTTTATACTTAAAGCGCCATGTCCTAAAGGAACTGTTAATATTTCCCCGAAAGTAAATATAGTTGTCAGAGATTATATAGTAGCGATCAATCGAATAATACAGTAGGTCTACACTGCAATAACTCCCAAGGAATCCGAATCCAGTCTCCCACACCATGGGTCATACGCCGCGCACGGACTGGCTTCGGCTGATGTAACTTCAGTACACTAGGTAATTGGTATAGGCTAAAGTTGATTTATAAACAAGAGGACAACTAAAATTGGCAGGTTAAACTGCTAAAGCTCTAAAAGCGCGAGCATTAATAGATTTAGGGTTTCTTTATTGCGCCGTAGGCAGTAAAGTCGAATGTACCGGTCGGACTGTAAAGTGTAGGCCTAATAACCCGAACCGGTACTTACAGGTACAGCAGTATTATTTCGATTGTGAAATATTGTATATTGTAGGCTGTTAGGCGATTAGAGATTGATCACCCCTTATTCCTTTGTATGGTTTACTTATTTCTGTCAGTTTTATTTATCTGTAAGTGTAATATTGAGCAGAAGGCGTGTAAGCCTGCTCAGATTGTATAAATAATTTGTAGGCCGGATTGTTGTCTAACTGTTGATAGGTCTGAGGCGATTGTAGTGTATGTAAAGTGTCTGTCCGATAAGGTGCTAGTTAGGAAGGTGGAGACATCCAGTGCTGTAATGTAAATCCTCCACGAAAGAATAAGCCATACTACTTGGTTAGAACGCCTACTAACTAACCATTTCGGAGTTTGCATATACTGTAGTTTATTTAGGCTTGACAGTAGTCTGCCAGCATTTGGTCTGTGTTTTATTTGAATAGTCTGCACGGGTAGCGTAATATTTATTATTCAGAGTTTATGCGAGTATTCGCAACCTCCAATTCCTACAGTTTATTCCACAGGTTACAAGTTTATTCCTACAGTAATTGTGCTTGTTATATATACCGTTATAGTTAAATTAACCCCGGTACTACATCAGGGCTGCTTGGCGTAGGTAAAGACTGGTGATTTTGTGCTCCAGTCACTCCAGCAGATACCGTGGTTCTTTTGGCTGTTCACTTATATTTAACTGCTGGTTATTTGTTGTATAAGTACTTGTACCTAATTTAGGGTTTAGAGTACAATGCTTTCCGAAAGTAATTTAGTGTGTAGGCAGTATATTTGTGTTGTAACGTGGTTAATAGCGTTAATAATAGCGTTAATAATGGCTTAGTAACGTGGTTAGCTCTGGTTGGCTTCGATAATTAACCTCTAGGTATAGGACACTCTGGGTACATAACGTAGTACTTATAGTTTAAGACTATAAGTTGTCAGACGGTGGTATTTCCTTATCTGGACAACGCAACTTACTTACTACTACTTTATTGGTTTCAACTACCGTAGTTTCCTGTCCGTAGTTTCCTGTCAGTTTGTAAGAACCAGAAATTCGAACTCCTTGTTAGGCTGGTTTGTAGATTTCTTGTAAAATTACCCTAAAAATTGTACGTGTAACTTGTTTATTGTTTATTTAGAGATTGTGATCTCCACCGATTAGTAAGTAATTTGTAGTGATAAGTAACTTAGTTAAGTAGAATTATCCGTATTAGTGTCTTACAAGTAGCACTCCACCGAGAGCGTTTAGCTTCTGTGTAGTGACTTCTTATGCAGAAATAATAACATTTATTTCAAATATTGTCAAAGCCCATTACGGGTATATATATATATATATTTATAAATCAACTCAATCAGATTTGTAAAATAGTAAGCCTGTTATACATCAATTAGGTCTTAATATCAGTTGAACTACTGCTTAATATAAGTAATAAAGTAAAGGGAAGTAACCCTAAAATTCAGAAATTCAGTTATTATTAAATAATTGACATTACCGGTATTTGTGGTCAGCTTATTATATTTATATAAATTTAGGCTGAAATTATATACCGGTATTCTGTGACTGATCCTAGTCTGTAAATATTACTTATATATATACTATAAGTGTATACCAGTATTTTAATATTATATATATATCACGTTACACTGAGTAATGGTATCAGTAACTAACTACTAGGCTTACAGTTGATACTGATTCCTAGACTTGCTTAACTGCCATTATCAAGCAAAGCAAAGCAAACAGTCGGCCGAAGCCGGAGGCGACCCAAAGGCTCCTCTTTCGATAGCTGCTACCCGAAGGTAGGGGTGGGCGCTACTCCTATCCCAAGATTTGCTCCCAGTTATTTAACTGGTACTCATTTTATCGACCCCAGTGGATGAAAGGCTGAGTGGACCCTGGCGGGGCTGAACCTACAACCAATAGATTGCAGGCCCGGCGCTCAACCAACTGAGCTACCCCGCTGCCATTATAGTAGTAGGCATTCAACTGTGAAATAAATCCTGTCTGTCACAAAGCAAACACTGTCAGATAGTCTCCTAGAAAGAACAATCTGTGACCCAGATCAAAGTATCGAACATCTCAGACCGAAGTCCAAGTCCCCTCCTACTGTAAGAAAGGTCATCCCTACAGTAGTGGTTTCAGACCCTAGGCTAGTAAAGCACCATAGGTCTATTATAGGCACTAGGGCTCAAGTGAAGCGAGACCAAGAGACAGCTGTTAAACAGCAGCAGCACCCGAGCCGAGAACTTTTTTCTCAGCGGCAGAATAACTCTAGTTCCGACACTGAAGAGTTAACGCCCGAGATCGGAGCAAGGATGGAAGAAGCGGTTTATCCAGATCCACTTCTAATTCTTCCTGGGGCCGTACTCACTAGAGTATTGATTGCTGTGGAGGAACATTAAGCTGATTGGATGAGAAATAAGAGATCGACCAGGGACAGTTATGCAGGATACACGATGGAGGAACTAAGGTCTATTGTAGAGACGCAATGGAACTTCCCCGGACCCAGACTCCCGTTTAACTTATCGGAAGCTGCTTGGGAGGACTTATACCGAATGGGGATAGTAAGGGACACTCGAGATCCAGCTGTATGGAAGAGGTCAGCAGCAGGATATGTCCAAGGATTCTTCAACTCCTAGGAACGATTAGAAGAACATCTATTTCAACAATCACTAGGACCTCAAGAGCAGGGAGAGCTGCTTTATCAAGTGCAAGAACAAATCTTGCGGATCAGATTAATCCTTTCAGCCTTTGTGGAAGCCTCGAAGAGAAGTCAAGACACGTCGTTGCAAGCGGCTGTAAAGACTTGTTTCCAATGAGTGAATGTTAAGGTCCAGGGAACGACACAATGGAAAGTTCATCTAACTGAGCGCATGACCCATGGAGAATCAACAGATGCCACCTTTTCTCATGTGAAAGGACCTCAGAAGAAGGATCCGAAAAACCTCAGAAGAAGGATGCGAATGACATCTATTTGTTGGATTATCAACGATTTATAGGTGAGAAAGAGCTCAGAAGACGGCTAGCTGGACTTCATCCCAATAGTGAGGGAGCCAAATTTGTGTTGGACTCTTTAGATGCGGAAATATTAGCTGCGGAGCAGGCTAAATTTGATGAAAGTATCATCATAGCAATGGACCAAGAAGAACAAATAAAGAAAAGGCAAATATAAGAGCGAAAGTTAGCAACAGCGGCAGCAGTGGCGGCGGAAGAAGCTGAAAGGAAAGCGGCAGTGGCAGCAGCAGAATCTGAAAGGAAAGCGGCAGTGGCGGCGGAAGAAGCTGAAAGGAAAGCGGCAGCGGCAGCGGCAGCGGCAGCAGCAGAATCTGAAAGGAAAGCGGCAGCGGCAGCGGCAGAATCTGAAAGAAAGGCAGCAGCGGCAGTGGCAGAAGCAGAACGCAGGGCATATGAGGCGACAGCCCAACTAGAGTTGGAGAACCTTCAGGCGAAACAAGATTACTTAAATAAACAAAGAGCAGCTACTCAGATGCAACTACTGAGTTGATCTACTCCCAGAAGACAGGGATTTACCTCCTCCGATGAAGGTGATACAACAGATCCCGAGGGTAGAGGTAATAAATCTCGTTCAAGCGGACGTAAAAGAGCGCCACACCATCAGAAGTTACCTAATTTGCCTCCTGCGGTGTGAAGGCAACTGGCTAGTGTAGACATAAGTAATCAAGAACCTACAGACCAAATTATTAGAGTAGAAAGACTCCCTACTATAGTAGATGAGCCCGAAATAATTAGGCCTGTTAGTGAAGCCACTCCCTAGATAGAGACCCCTGTACTTTAAGAACCTAACTCCAAACTACCTAACTACCTGTGGCCAGTAGACAACCCCCGGAATCCCATACAGTCCTGGATGCCAAGCAAGACATTATAAATAAACTGTCTCCCGTCGTCCCTATGTGCCACCCAGCTACCATGTTGGCGGCTCCCGCCTCTGCGGTTGAGTGGGTGGACGAGGGACGACGGGGGATGAATCAGCTGCTCGGACAGCTGGAAGCCCACAAAGTGTCTTCCCAGCAAGTCCGAGAATTGGAAGGGACTGTTCAGCTGTTAAAGGGAACAGTAAGAGAGAGTAGGTTAGAGTTGCAAGAAGTACAACAAAGTATCGCTTTAGAGCGCGATAAATTGATAAATATACAAATGGGTATACCACCACCCCCTGTAACAATGTGTCAACCCGTTAGGTCTTAAGTATTTCATGCGCAAGGTGTGGAGCCTACACGCATCTATACTGCTAGTGAAGTAGAAACTCCTATAGTAAACCCTATTAAGGGTAATTATAAGCCTGTTGATAATGATATCCCATACAGATCTGATCATAATCCGAGAAATTTATATACCGATAACTCGATATTAAATAATACGATGGCTCAAGAAAGTTTTACACGTCAAATGGCTAGAACCGAAGCCTGTCAAGCGGTAAAGGTGGGAGAGGTTATCAAGTTCAATGGAGATGAGATGAAATGATTACCTTTTAATGAATATTATAAAGATAACATACAGAACTCTGTACTATCTAACGGAGAGAAACTTAGATACCTCATCGAAGGCTTGGAAGGACCTCCCAAGTTAATGGCGTTAAAGTTTATTGGACATCCAGACTGATTGAGACAAGTTTGGGATACACTAAACATCAGGTATGGTAATAGGACTAACATTCTGGGACAAAAAGGTTCTCTATATGATGGACCAGCAACAAAGATACCCTACCATGGCTGATCTCATGTCATTCTTAAATGTAGAGGTAAGATTACAGCTCCTAAAGCAGACCAGAGAGGAGACACCGGAAAGTAAGGTAAGTGAAAAACCCGTTACTAGGAGAAAGGTAACACCAGTGTGTTATACGGATGATGGCGAAAGCCAAACTTCCTACAATGAGAACAGCAGTAAGGACACCGAAAGATCTTATTATGTCAATAAAGTTAGGAAAGACGTAAGTAAATCTAAGTCTCGAACCAGTGACAGGAGAGAACAGGTAACAACTCCCCCTACGTCTCCCAAGATAATTCATGGAAGAAAGCCCGAATAAAGAACAAGTGTGCAAAACACAACACAGGTTAAAGTAAGTAACATCAAACCTAAATGTGTATTGTGCGACGGGCCCCATCGCTTGAGTGGATGTGATGTATTCTTGAAGAAATCCCTAAAGGATAGACGTGATGTCATGTGCGATAAGCGGTTGTGTTATAATTGTCTCAGACAAGGACAACAACGGCGGACCTGTTACTCAGATGCAAGGTGTGCTAAGTGCGGCGCGAAACATCATATCTTGCTGCACACAGAATTTGACCGAACCCGCACGAGTCAGGTAAGTGAGACGAAATACATGTCCAATTCAGTGATGTGAATGACACTGACCACAGTTCGAAGATGGAAGGATTCTACACTCACGAATTCTCCAACGAAAATGAATCCTGTTATATGATCAACACAAGCTGTGTATCGAGCACTTACGTACGAGACAGAAACTGAAGGAGAAGATTCCCGACTGTCTATTCCGGATCGACAGCCATCTTGGAAAGCGCCAACTTCATCTGTCAGTATCCGAGAATTTCCGGTGGTGCAACTGAGAGTCCATGGGATAGGGAAGAGCTTGATAGTAAACGCACTCCTTGACTCCTGCAGCACAGGCACCTTTATCGACAAAGAACTAGCCAAAGACATCTTTGCTGGTAAACCAAAGTTCCGAACCAAATTGAACCTTTCCGGAATTATGCAGGTTTGGAAATCCACAGTAGCTACAGATTACTACATGGGTGCGTTTTCCACTCCCCAGGATGAATTAGGAGAAAATAGTGTAAGGTCGGTCAAAATGGTAGCGATAAAGAACTTTGAACCATTTTACCCAGCAACACAGTATACCTAGATTCAATACGGATTATCCAGGGGTACAGATTTTACTCGGCCAAAATGCGCACGAAGCGCTTGAGACATTAGAAAAATGGCCTGCTCGACCGCAACCACTTCGGACGTATGCGGGAAGAACGAGAGTAGGTTGGTACTTCACTGGACCTTCCCATAGAACGTTAATGGAAAGACTTCCAAGTGAACAAATTCACCAGGTGAGTGAATGGGAAGAAGAAATGAGTGAAGAAGAAATTCCAGCTGAGGAAACTCCATACTCCTCAGACAATGACAGCATTAAGCCCTTTATATGATGAGGAAAACGCCATTGATCTTCTCACTGAGAAACAAACTTGGTTAAACCAAGTCAACCTATGCCATCTTATCAATCAACCTGGCGAACAATTTACCTATAACGATGAATTAAACGAAGTGATAGATCGATACAATAACAAAATCCGCGAAGAACACGCCGTATGATTCTTTACTCAAGAAGCTGTAGAGCCTAATTCCTACGACAAGGCTTTTTCTGTTGAAGATGAGAGAGCCAAGCAGATTCAGGAAACAACTACACGTTCTCTGAAAGACAAAGGTCGCTATGAGATTGGTCTTCCGTTCCAACAGCGAGAACCCAGCTTCATAAATAACCAACCTTTAGCGGAAAAGAGAATCGCACAACAACATCGGCGTCTGACGTCTACCGTTCAAGCCAGGGAAATGTATAAAACCCAACTAAAGAAATTAATTGATAAGGGATACGCGGAGCGAGTTCTGGAAGAAACACCCATAATGGAGAGAACGTATTATCTAACACATCATTACGTTCCCAAGCCCGGTAAACCCAATGAAGTCCGGGTAGTGTTTGACGGCTCTGCCCTTTACATGGGTCAATCCCTGAATTCAGAACTGTTGCCGGGACCCAACTTACTCTAATCTTTGTTGGGAAAATTACTAAGACTGCAGCAATATTCTATCGCATTCGCTTTGGACATCAAAGGCATGTTCTTACAAGTCAAGGCGCTAGATAGGGATCGAGACAGCCTACGATTTATGTGGTGGCCTGAAGGAGACCTCAACCGAAAACCGGTGGAGTACTGGATGACCATCCAGGCTTTTGGGATCATTTCGAGCCCCTCGAACGCTTGTTCGGTAGTGCGTACCACTGCCAATGACAACCAAGACGCCTTCTCTAAAGCGGTTATCGACAACATCAAACGGGATATATACATGGACAACAAGATGGAAGCCATTGATGTTGCCAAGGGAACAGTAGAGTGCTTGCAACGCGGTGGATTTTGGCTAACCAAATTCACTAGTAACTCCTGTGAGTTTCTGGAATCAATCCCAGTAGAAGACCGAGGTGTTAAAGATCTAGACCTCATTAAGGACGATCTTCCGGAAACCAAAACTCTTGGATTAAAATGGGACACGGAGAGAGATATCCTATTCTTTAAGTTAAAACAACGAGATAATCCAGTTAGAACTAAACGGATTTGTCTAAGTATCCTGAGCACTTATTTCGATCCATTGGGATTTATTAGCCCAGTTATATTAGTTGCTCGGAGCTTAGTGCAACAAATGTGGCTCGAAAACCACTCGTGGGATGATCCACTTAAGGGAGAACTGCTAAAGAAGTGGATGAAATGGGAAGATTCTCTACCATCCATCGAGAACTTTAAGATTTCCCGTTCATATTTTGGTCACGTTCTCCCCACATATTCCTATCAACTCCATGTGTTTGGAGACGCCAGCGATATGGGAATAGGTATAGTAGCCTACCTGAGGGTTGAAACTCCAGATGGAATTAAGGTTGCATTGGTTGCCTCTAAGGCCCTAATAAACAACAAACTACGAGTTCCTAGAGCGGAGTCAGCTCAAAGGCAGTGTGACGGGATCCAGGAGGGATCCCGATTTATCCGATGTTTAGTTCACGCGTCCCCGCCGTGTGTAAAGAGTAAAATGAGTTCTGATGTTCGGTGTATATAATGATCAGTCTAATAAGATATAGATATAGGTTGTTGTACACGGAAGGCGGGATACGGTAACTAAAGTCCCGGTCCTTCCCTAACTAAACTAACTAACCTAGCACCAGTATTGCACTGAGATAACTGAATTGATATGATTACAGGTTACTGGTTATATTGCACGGTGGCCTTATTGCTACTCAATCGATGCCTTTCCCCCCTCTGATTAGTTGATACCCTTGTTGGCGCCCTTTGGAGTGATCCCCTTCACTCCACCTGTTCTCTCTGGGTTAGGGGTTTGGCCCCTGACCCTCATTGTGTGCCTCTCCTTCCCATTCTTATTGGGGTGACACGAGTTGGTGATTACCCAACCTCGTGGCCCCCAATATTGCTTATCGGCTTAACTTTATGGGGTGTTAGCGGGATTGAATAAGCTAACACTCCCCCCATGCTATCTTCCCGGTAAGAAGATAGCATCAACCAAAAAAGTGCGCTGCAATCCCGCTGGATCCCGATCTAATATCGGGTGTGGGGTGGAATTCTTTTCTCTCGGAGCCGGCTTTCCAGGCCGCTCCCTATGGGTATGATAACGCTACCCTCTATGCCTGGCGTCTCATGTCGGGCCAATCGCGCTCACCTCTCGCGCAACTTTTGTTTCCCCAACACTTTCGCCCTTGACTCTACTCCACCCTCACTCTAACTCTCATATACCCTCGGACCTCCTCGTCCCTCACTCAGCCTCTCATTCTCCCCCCCCCCCCCCCCACACTAGAATTGCGTCCGCACTCTCTGCGCACTTCGCACCATTACTCCGTCCCTCAACCCCACTTCGACTTCCTCACCCCTTCTGACGGATCTCCCCCCCCTTTTGTGCCATCGCACTCAAGAAGTGTGAAATCGTCTGGTGTCTTGTCCATAGTGCTATAGTCAGTTATCCCCCCAGTCCCAGTAGCTAATTGAGAAAGGTTGTATGACTATAGTACTTACTCCGAACGTAAATATTTGTAGATTACTGATTACTACTTACGTACATACAAAATTGCACTTATATGATTATTTGCATTAATTAGATTTGTACTTAATAGTTCGTACGTCTCACGTGGCGCCTTCCAGGCGCACTACATCAAAGCCTCAGTCCATCCCTCCTTGGCGTCCGTGGTGTCCCCGAAAGTTGCACTTCGGACATCGGTTCTGCAACCGTGGACACGCTCCCATCCTGTGGCTCTTCTCGTGGCAGTAGACACAGCTGGTCCCTTTCTGGAACCGGTACAAGCAGCTCCTTTTCTGGTGGGTCTGTCTCCCACAGTAGCCGCAACCGAGTACCAATGTCTCCCGCCCCACGTCGTCTTTCATCCCAAGCGATCTCCGCGGTCTGTGGAGTCGCTGATAGGCGAATTTCTCCACGTTAGCGTCTCTGTCTACGTCGATCTCTCCGCCCCTCTCGGGCATCGTCTCCCCGAATACTACCCGTGGTGCCGTCCCCGGTTGCTTGCCCAACCTGATAGTGCTCCCCGCGAAATCCATCGCCGGCTCCTTGTGCACCCAGGCCCGCTTGCCGGGTTTGTCCCAGAAGGCTCTCGCCCCACTGGTCGTCACCACCCTCCCGCCAACCCAGTCCGTGTCCGAGTGGCCTATCCTTTCGATGGGCGGCATTTCTCCGAACTCGTCGTCGTCCTCGTCCTCCTCTCGCAGTGGTTCCAACCCCGGTATCCCGGTGGATCCACTATGTCCCTTTCCACCTTGGTTCCTGCCCGTAACTCTCCATTCCTCAAGCTCCCCTAGCCTCCTTTGCGGTTGGTCGCCCTCGGCGCCCGCTGGTGTGGGAATCGCTTGCAATCCCGACGTTGACTGTTTCGGTGGTCCCACCATCCACCCTAGTTCTTTCCATAGAGACTCCCCCGAACTCCCTGACGAAGCCCAACGAAGTTCGTCTAAGGCTGCTTGTTCCTCGAAGCCGTAGCTCTGCGCCCAAGCTTCCTCCTCCCTCTCCTCTGCTTCTCTCCTCTCTCACAAGTTTGCCTGCCATCTCGAACTCTGCCCGATCGCTCACCCGTAAGTGGTGCCTTGCCAAGGCGCAAACGTGATGAGTGATGGGTTTAGGTGGTTTAAGCTCAGTTCGATGGCCTATCTCTTTCTGAATTTTCGAGTTATTGCCTATTCTTACTACTGTTACCATAATTTGTTCCCCTTCTTAGCCCTATTCTTATTCTAATTTTATTTTGATTTTAATTTCAATCCTGCTACCTTACTGTTTCCTATTACTTGCTACTGCCTATGGATGGATTATTCTATCTCCTAATCCACATTCTGGTCTACTCTGTGGGCCTGTGCAGTACAGCAGTATATGTCGCGCTGCCTACACGATCTATGCAACTGTACTCCTATGCCCCCCTCTTGCTACTAACTGCTAACTAATATCTATATCTTATATTCCCCTTTTACCTCTTACTCTCTCTCTCCTAACTAACGGTACTACGTACCCTCTAACTCTAATTCTAACTAACTAACGGTACTACGTACCCTCTAACTCTCCTCTAACTAACGGTACTACGTACCCTCTAACTCTTCTCTAACTAACGGTACTACGTACCCTCTAACTCTTCTCTAACTAACGGTACTACGTACCCTCTAACTCTTCTCTAACTAACGGTACTACGTACCTACGCACCCTCTAACCCTTCTGATAAACAACCGCGACACCTATACTAACAGCAGAACTGTTGAACAGACCAATACCCGTTAATATCCTTCTGCCAACCTAATGAGCTCTCGCCTAACCAATAAGACACAAAGGCTGCTCTACTGTTAAGTAAAGGGGATCAGGAGCGTGATATTACTAAATTGTAAAGGTTGCTAAATACAAAACCGCTACTTACCGTTAGATGGCGCTAATCTGCCGTCCGCTAATATATTTTACTAATTTTACACAGCTCTTGCAAAATCGCTTGTTCCTTTCTCTACCGATTGCTCGACAGAGAGCTAACTGTTCGAATCTATGAGCCACGCGGGAATAACCAAAACAATAAACCCGAGTCGGCTCCCTAAGCTTACTTAAGACGAGTGCGAGAAGCTTTGCACTCAGAGTATTCCTACGCCTAAATTTATCACTATTAAAGCACGCTATTGCCTACGTCCTTTCTAATCGCGAATACTGGGGGTTCTCTAACGTATGTGTGAATGCGAGAATATTTAAATATCAAAATGGTACAGTATTTGTCTCTCGTGGATAGTACCGCTCTGGGTCTAAACTTGCCTGCAGCTGGCTTTAGGCCAGCAAATTACTAGCGTTTCGTGTGTGCCGAATAGTGCGTTCTAGCTGATTGCCCGCTAATGCAAATAACCGCTCAGTGTGAATAGTTTACAGTACTCTAATTATTACCTTAGCTACTCTCCGCTATGCTGCGTACTAATTCTTAATTTTTACTAATCAATTACAGTCACAAATATTTAACAGCGTACTAATTACTAAGAGTTCCAGAATACGTAATTCTAATTTATCACGCAACAGGTTTCGCTAGTAATAGCCTACATTGCCGTATTACTTTGACCTAATCAGTAACTAATTGTTGTAACTAAGAAATAGAAATCAATCAAAGAGAAAAGAGCGCCTACCTAAACATTCGCAATCATAGGCACACTTCAGTAACACACCAATCAGCGTCAGCAATCACAGTTCGCAATTATGCAGTTAACTACTGTATAGCCCACAATTATGCGATTCACTACTCGTACTCCACACTCAACGTTGTGATACGTGCAGGCCTCTCCCGGGTACATATAGGACTCCTAACTAACCTGATTCCTGCCCCCCTAATACTAAATAGAGACGAAACCTGGATCATCAGCCCCCTAATTACTGTACCAGCGATTGGTCTGCATACCACAGCGTTAACTACCCGACCGCAACGGTGACTCCCCGCCAGCGTTGCCCGCTTTTGAATCCTCCGCTCTCCCTTCGTCGCTAACCCCCCGATGTGCCCACCGCCCACTGGCGCCTTAGCCCTCCATTATGCTAATAGCTACCGTAGCGGCGCATGCAAATCACAAAGTCTGACAGTCTCAGAAATCCCTTAGGATTATTGCGCAGAAAAGAATCACATAGAACCATTAATCAAAAGGTAGAAATCATAGTTCAGTTGTAATTAGCAGTAATCGAAGGAATTAATTGAGAAACACAAGCAAGGGTAATCGCACTAGCAAATCATTTCAAGAAACTAATCAAAATTAGCAAATTGCAGAAAATACGCTAAAATATCCGTCAAAAATGAATAGGGACAGCTCAGCAAGTACAAAAGGTGATAGCAGATCATGTGAGGTGTCATATAAGGCTCTACCGGCACACCGCCAATTTATAGGTGATCCGGATGGGGTGATGCAATAGGGTGACTCAATCGCTCTCCTATTGGCTCTCCAGTCCGTGCTAGCATCAGACCAACCTGGAAGCAGTTAGTCCAATAAGGAGGCCGGATTGTAGCCCTATCGCTTGCCCAAACCTCGAATTATTACCATATATGGTAATGGTTCGCGTCCCTGGCTGCTGAATGGCCAGGACAGCGTCCCTATATGATAGCCCTATTGATGCTAATATCAGCAAGCACAAAATCCAGGGTCCGAATAAACTTGCTACCCTGGGACTATCTACATATATCCTAATACAAAATTACGTAGGTAGGGCTACATACTATACAAAATGGATGGATTCAAATATATGGGTGTTTCGAATTCCCTATCTAAATATCATTGCGTTATTATGCCTTATCTAAAATATTATGCTGCACAACGGACTAATATTACGTACAGTATAACGGACTAATATTGCATACTGCATAACGGACTAATATTGCATACTGCATAATGACTAATAATGTGGATACAGCGCCATATACCGTAACACCTTCTCTAACTAGCGGTACTACGTACCCTCTAACTCTCTAACTAACGGTACTATGTACCCTCTAACTCTTCTCTAA
The DNA here is from genome assembly GCA_032718475.1 of Nemertoderma westbladi. Lineage (NCBI taxonomy): Eukaryota > Metazoa > Xenacoelomorpha > Nemertodermatida > Nemertodermatidae > Nemertoderma > Nemertoderma westbladi. The sequence continues at coordinate 4,228 of JAUCBJ010003576.1, read as the reverse complement.
CTAACGGTACTACGTACCCTCTAACTCTCTAACTAATGGTACTACGTACCTTCTTACTGACTAACTAACGGTACTACGTACCCTCTAACTCCCTAACTAGCGGTACTACGTACCTTCTTACTGACTAACTAACTCTAGGTACTACGTACCTCCTAACTAACTAACTAAAGGTACTACGTACCTCTTAACTAACTTCTGCCTACTAACTGCGTACCTACTATGTACTATTATTTTATTTTATTTTGTATTTTTTGTGTGGGAAGGGCGTCTCGCCCTTAATCCCACCCCCCTCAGTCCAATTCTTGGACGACTAAACTCTTATCTAACTCTACTAAGGTGCCCCTTCTAGCAGACAGCATTTGCCTACAGCTCTCCTGTAGGTTTTTCTGTCCTTCGCACCTATCTTACCACTTATCCGCACTTCTACCGATCGGACTCTTCCGTCCTCATCGGAGTAAGTGCCTACAATTCTCGCCAACCGCCATTGGTTGTTGATGATAGTATCATCCGTGACGATTACGAGATCTCCTACTCTTAACTCCCTATTCGGCTTCCTCCATTTGCTTCTTTTATGGAGCGTGGGTAGGTATTCTTCAACCCACCTCCCCCAATATTCCGCGCTTATTGCTTTAGCGACTTTCCAACTCTGGCGGGAGTGTATGTCGTCTGGATCTACACCCCGCATGTCGATGGTCGCTGGCCTTTCCATTAGAAAATGGCTAGGCGTCAGCACGTCTAGTGACTCAGGGTCATCATTCTCCGGATATAGAGGTCTGCTATTAATGATCCCCTCGCACTTCGCAAGCACTGTCCGTAAGACGTCCTCAGTGACCATGTGGGTGTTCATTAGCTTCGTCATTAGACGCTTTGAACTGCCCACCAGTCTCTCGACGCATCCTAGTGTATGTGGTGCATATGGCGTCCTTCTCTCCCACTTTACTTGTCGTCTTCTCATGGCCGCCCTGACTTCCTCCCCTTCCAAGATGTCCAAGGCCTCTGCCATCTCATTCTCTGCGCCCACAAAGTTTGTGCCGTTGTCGCTGTATATCACTGCGATCGTCCCACCTTTGCGGTCTCTAAATCTTTCTAAGGCATTAATGAATGCTGATGCGGTTGCATCCTGGGCGAGTTCTATCCCTACTGCCCGCGTGTTGTTACATACGAAGATGATGCTGTAGCGTTTCTCCGTGTGCCGCATCACCTTGATCTTTATCGGCCCGAACATGTCCACACCGCAATGCGTAAATGGCGGGTCGTGCTGTCTTACTCTACTAGCTGGTAGTGGCGCCATCTCTTGTATGGCTCGCTCCTTCTTCGCTCGTCGGCAGGTCTGGCACTGCCCCACCACCGCTTTTACCTTCTTCCTTAACTGTTTGACCCAAAAGGTTCTCCTTATCTCCGTGAGAGTTCTGTTGGTGCCCCCGTGCAATATCGACTTGTGGGAGTCCCAGATAATCTGGTGAACTATCGGCGATCCTGTGGGGATTATGATGGGCTTCGGTGGCACAATTATGCTGTTGTTGTATCCCACCCTAGAGTTCATCACTAGAATCCCGTTGTCGTTAAGTTGTGGCGACAGTGCGATCAGCTCGCTGTCCCGTCAAAGGTGTTGTTGGTTACCGACGCGTTCCACCTCGTCGCCATAGTTCTTTCGTTGTTCATAGCGGATGATTGCCTTGGCCGCTCCTTCCAGATCTATGTATGTCTTGATCTTCTTGTTCTTGCCGACTCCCGCGAGGAAATTCCCGAAGGCTCTCCAGTACGCCACTAGTTTCTTGGTCTTATACCAACTAGAACTGTAGCTGAGGAGTTTATCCGTCGGGTTATCGCACAGTTCTCGTTTTGGTTGCACGTCCCTAATCTCCCTCACCATCTGGGAGTATATCTCTTCTCCCTCCGAATCTCCTTCTTCTCCCTCTGACACTACTTCTGAGCCCGGATCCACCTTTCTCATCGGCGGCCAGGCCTCCTTATTGCTCAGAAATTGTGGCCCATGTTGCCACAATACTTCCTTCTTCAAGAAAGTGTGGCGTACCACGCCCCTCGACAACAAGTCCGCTGGGTTCTCGTCTGTTGGGCAGTAGTGCCACCTTTCCAGTTCTGTGGTCGCCCTTATCTCGTCCACTCTATTTGCGACGAATATCGGATATCTGGTCCTTTCGTTATGTAGCCAACCAAGCACTACCATGGAGTCCGTCCAGTAGTGTGTCTCCACTATGTTGGGAATAGTATCCACTAGGTAGGCTGTGGCTCTTACTCCTAGTCTCGCAGCTGTCAATTCTAACTTGGGAACTGATGCTGAATCTGGCGGCGTCGACTTTGCTTTGCTAAAGGCTAGTCTGGGCTTTTGAGCCCCCTCTCGTTGTACTAAATAGAGTGCCGCTCCGTACGCCTCCAACGACGCATCGGAGAACATGTGTAAGTCCAGATTCGTCATGTTCCCATCCGGGAAATACACTCGTGGCATGTTGTATGTTCCCATCTTCTCCAAGTCACCTGTCCACTTACTCCACTGTTTCTTGATTTCCCCTGGTACCTCTACGTCCCACTCATCCTTCAATTTGTATACTCTCTTGAGTATCTGTTTCCCCGTGACTAATAATGGGGATGCTAGGCCTAGGGGATCGTATATCCTTGCTATATACGATACATAGCCCCTCTTCGTATGGGTGTCTGCGCCCTCCTGGCTCAGCTGATACTTCAGTTTGTCTGTCTCTCTATCCCACACGATTCCCAATGCCTTCTGTTGAGATTGTGTTCTCCTATTCGCCATGTCCTGCCCTTTGACTGTTGTTGGATTATCCATGGTCGATTCTGGCCTCTTGTCTTCTATTGCCTTGATAAATTCTTCCGAACTGGATTGGAATTTGGTCAGGTTAAAGCCGGATCCTTTTAGGATGTCGCGAACCTCGCGCCCTGTGTCCAGTATCTCCTTAACCGTATTCCCAGACTCCATTCCGTCGTCTACGTAGAAGCCGCGTCGAATCATATCGACGGCCCTACTGCTGTATCTATCGTCCTTCCCTTTCACTGTGTCTCTCACTGCCATAGTCGTCTTAAATGAAGACGACTTCGCCCCCATGTTCTGTACTACCATCTTGTATGCCGGTATTATCGACGGTTCTTCCTCGCCGTTATACCATAAGAAGCGTTGACTGTCGCTATCTTCTTCCGTTACACGGACTTGGTTGAACATGCCTTCTATGTCACACGTGAAGGCGTGTTTCCCATTTCGAAATCTAAGTAACACCTCTATGCCCGAATTGTAAATATTTGGGCCTTCTAACAGGTAATCGTTTAAGCATTTTCCGTCGGTCTTTGCCGATGCGTCGACTACCATCCTTAGTTTACCTTTCTTTGGGTCTAAAGCCACGTGGAGTGGCAGGTAATATGTCCTGTCCGTGTTCGGTTCGTCGACCGGTAACTCCACGGCCCATCCTTTCTCGACGTACTTCTTAATCGTTCTGTGGATGTACTCATTCTTCTCGGGGCTCCGTTTTAGTGTTTGTTTCAGCTTGCGGAGTCTCGTGAGTACCATCCCTCTGTTATCGGGCAGTGGTATTTTCGGTAGTTTCCATACCATTCCTATAGTATACCGCCCCTCGTCACACTTCATCGATTCTTCTACGCTTTGTAAAGCCTGTTTGTCTTCTACCGAGGTCCCGACCCCGGTTTCTTTCAGCCCCTCGAAATCTTGTCTGAGCAGTCTTTTAAGCTGCTCCTCTGCTCCCTCATCACCCATTTCCTGCATTGTTCCCGCGAACATGCATCCTGATGTCTCCGACATCCTAAATGGTATCTTGCTCTTGATTGGGCCACTCAGCGTCCACCCGAATGGTGTTAATATCGCCACCGGGTCGCACTGCTTGTCTTCGCCGAAGACCGTTTGCATTCTTTCGTGGGCCGTTGGGCAGTCCATTCCTACTATGATGGATACCTTCCTAACGTCCACATCTGGATTGAGAAGTCAATGTCGTCCAGGAATTTGTATTGCTCGACCTCGATGTTGGTTGGCTGCCTGGCATTGATATTAATTGACTCTATCACTTGGATGGGGTCGATGGTTGCCCCATAGTCGCATCCCGGTGCCACTGCTGCAATTGCGCACCGTCCTGTTCTCATCTCCAGGATCTCATCTTTGCTAGAGATGGTTGTTACCGCCATTCTGCTTGGCCTTGTTCTCAATCCTATCTCTTCGGCCACCCATTCTTCGACTAGTGTGAAGGCA
>JAUCBJ010003574.1:0-22648 GCA_032718475.1 Nemertoderma westbladi | reverse complement strand
AGTTAGGATCTAAGTTCACTTAGTTGGGATCTAAGTTCACCTAGTTAGGATCTGAGTTTACCTAGTTAGGATCTAAGTTCACCGAGTTAGGATCTAAGTTCACCCAGCTAGGATCTTTGTTCGCAAAGATCTAAGTTCATCAAAGTCAGGCCTTGCAGGATCTAAGTTCGTTTTACCGGTTGCAGAGGCGTGTTGGGGGAACTACAAGATTAATACAAGATGACGTCTTGGAATATACAGTAGTGTCATTATTCTGGTACTGTACATGCCCCCACCCCCCTCACCCCTCACCCCCCACAAACGTATGGTGTACTCTATTTTTCAACGAATTTGAGATTGTTTTACATATTTGGAATCCTTGCATGGCCAGCTTTCTAACAGTACCAACAAATCACTATAAGGTTCAAGAATAACTGCGGTGTACCTAGTGCAATATCGTCGGAGATCCCTTTTTCAAACGTTTGTGGCTAAAGAATGAAAGCAAAAATAAAAATTCCGACTCACCCACTAAGGAGAAGGGAGAGGAAACTAACTCTGTTTCAAATTTCATTCAATCTCATTAAGAAATTTTTTTTTTGGGGGGGGGGGGGGGGGTCGTGTCATTGAATTACGACACTATTATTCTGGCACTATTATTATATTATTCTTATATTATTATACTGACACTGTCTGTGTCTGGTTGAACAGTATAGCTAGCTCTGTGTAAATAATTGTCGGCTCTTGTTTAGATTTAATTAGTTCGTAGCTAATTAATGTCCAACCCCAGACCGACCCCCACCCCTCCCACCCCATTACAGACTCCAAAATCTATAGAAGATTGATGATACTGTGTAACAGAATGACAATTTATTTTACAATTTCATATTCGCAACATTAAGTGACATCTATGATTATGTACTCTTTTTAAACCAATGGTGACGATGAAGAACAATCAGTATGTTTATTAACACAAACAATAATTTAGTATATATTATAACTATAACTTACACATATATTTAGTAAATTTAGTTTTAGAATCAGTTTATTGCACCAAATATAATACAATCATTGGAATGTGAGATTCAGTTAAAAAAATGTAATAGTTAACTGGAATATACAAGAGAAACCTGATTCTAAAATGATTTATCATTAAAATAGATGTAGAACTTGTTCATCCAAAACACATTGTCATGCTGAAGTAATAATAAACAAAGAGTGTAGTGTAAATTAATCGTGGCCTGTTTCTACAGTGTTTCAGTGCCAAACTGAATCGTAAGCCCGGAATTAAATGAATTCGGTTGATATGAAAAAAAGATAATAATTTTTTATTGTTGGATTAAAAATAAATGTTGGAATTGAATGAATAATTTATTAACGTAGTGATACTAACGGGTTTGGGTATATTTGCTGGTGATTTATATAGCATAATAGTGTTGGTTACAAATGATATTATTCGTCTGTCATAATATTATTTATTTGTAAATTTATAAGATTTTATTTGGGAACAAATAATAGTTTCTCCAGGTTAACAAATAACGTGTAACCTAATTATTATGTGGAAACATAGTTTAGGTAGAAGATACACTCAACGGAATATTATTAATATACCAAATGTATGAGAAATATTACAAATTTAATTTAAAATCATAATAAACGTGACATTAAAAAATACCTTATCTACGCCATAAGTTATATTTTAAGTACTAGTCAGACAGGTTTACTAATCAAATACGAAAATACTACACTAGGCCGAAAGTCAGACTCAGATACACCTAATTATGTACCGAAACATGGAACAACTGCACAAACTTTTACTATAAAATACCAAAAAGTTTTAGACTAAAACGAGTTACTCACAAACTATCGTTCCTCAATACACCAGTAGAGGGCATAAAACCATCACGAACCACAGTTACACAATCAATAGAAGTGAGGGGGGGGGGGGGGGGGTCGAAAGTAGGGATAATTCGAATCCAATATAAAAGCAGCTGTTTGATCCGATAATAAATAATATATTTTCAAATGGGATATAATTACATCCGGTATATCCCATGTTTTGATTTCGATGGTGTGAATATAAAAAGGGTTCGAGATATAAATCGGTTTGGGATATAAATTGGTAAATTAATTTTGCGGATTTTAATTAATATTTACAATAATATTTATCGGAGATACGCAGAACGACAACAACAACACACGTGTTTGTAAATTAAAACAAACTAATTGGAATAAATTAGTGAATACGAACTATATATGCGACTATATCAGTTTGCGCATAGAGATTACGGTACGCTATCATTTCAATGCTCTAAGATTATTTTAACTCAATGTTGTAAAATGTTAAATCATTATCAATCTAAAGTCGATATTAAAAATAGTCGACTATTGAATAAATATATAATATTGAGCTTAAATAATAAATATTGTTTTATAAATAAAATACAACTGAAATAAATATTAAATTAAATGACACGATAAATTAATATAAATAAAACCACGGGACTAAAACTAATCAACATTAATTAATAACAAGTGGAATGTCTAAAAACAAACGATAGTGACATAAAGTATAAAAATACAACTACAGGTAAAATAACAGCTGCACGACCTCTCATAGTAACGACACTGTCTCTAAAGTATCGGTAAATGCGATATAGCGAACCGATGATATTGCAATGAGAGGGCCAATACCCCAAACTGCAGTGGGAAATTATAGTAAATATGTAACTATTAGTTACCAAATGGCAACAGAAATATCTTAGCAACCGGAAAACAATCGCTCATAAGAAATAAGTACGAAAATGTAATTCAGCACAATATTATGTGGTACAGAAAAATAACAGGCGCTGTATGAGTTTATAATGCCGAATCAATGTGATCATTACACGGTCGAGGTTACATTTACAAGGTTTAGGGAACTATTCGAGGAAATTGGTGGGGTCCAACCCAATTATTGGGAACCATGACAACGCAATATATATCAGGCGAATTGCGTCATTTCTTCTTGCCCTTCGGGGCAATGCCGCCGCCCCTGGGCGGAGTAACAGGTCTAGCAGCTCCACCTAGCGCTCCGTAAGGGAACTTCTTCTTGTCCGCCGGTTTTAAAATCTAAACCGAAAAAAACAAATATAAGATTATCGGTAAATAGAACCCGATACACCAGCGACAACCCCAACCCAAAGGTAATAGAGGGGAAACTTTATAGGCATAGCCAATCGGTAAACATTTATTGGTAAAAATAATCGAAGTAACAAACCAACTTACTTGGAAGGAACACATAAGGGTTTCGTCTACAGACATCATGGCGCCAGCGTTGTCGAACTCTCCGCAGTAATTGGGTGCGGAGAATAGAGTAACGAGTTGGCGTTTAGCGAAGAATTCATAACCGTCTTCAACAACCTTTAAAATATATAACCAATAAGTAAAAATAGCATAAACAACATAAAAATAAATATCCAGATGCGACGAAATAAATAACAGCCAACAGATTCGGTGATTTTTTATATTCAGACCAGCTGCATGGAGTGGTCTGGTCTTCCAATCTGTAGACCCAGGTTCGAACCCTGGACGGAGAAACCTTCAGGCCATGGGTGGAAATGTTTACCGAGGAAGATCATTGATGTTGGAAATATATTCCTAGGATTTACTGCCACATTGTAGCCGAGTAAAATCCCGAAACGGCTAATACAGTTTAAACGGTAGTGTTCAGGAACCGGTACAGTTGTTGTACTATGCTATGTGCAGGTACCTGCCCCGTGTGTAAATGGTGTTTACCGGTACATAAGGTATTATGTACGTTGTACGTACAGACAGACTGGCTACTAGTGTTTTAGATCTGACTTTGGCAGGATCTCGGATTTCGGGATTGGGACTTTTAACACAATTTCAGTAAAGTTTATAGTATATGAAGCTGATTATAGAACGATTTTCTGGCTACTTTATTTCTCAGTGCTGAAATAATGAGTATTACTGAATGGGTTATTGGCATAATTCAATACACTCAAATAACTTGTACGACGGTAATATCACATTTGAGGCTCAGTGCCAGCGGTAAGAAATTTTTCAGTCGATTGGATAACAGTATAGAGCCTTATAGGCATTGCAGGGGGCTACATATTTTATAAGGACAGTATTATAGAGCCTGTAATGGGGGAGGGGGCATTACAGGGATGGACATTTCCTGCTTGTCTTATATCTCTTATTTCAATAAACTTCAACATATTTGATGTTTGGAAAAGTTGAAAAGCCCGGAAAATTTCCCTTTCAAAAATACGAGCCAATGAGACTTACGAATATGACTTGGGAATTTTATTGACATTTAAGTGGCATTACGGGGGGGGGAGCGACACACCCCCAACTTAATAACTTTAAACTACCACTACATGAATATATGCAATAGGCTGAAATTTATATCGAGGTTTTTATGATTGGAGCTGTGAGATGATCATAGTTAACCCTGGTCCATTACAGGGGGGACACAAAAAACCAATAAAAATGTATAATGATTATTCTTACTGAAAAAGAAGGCAAGCAAATATAAGCATTTCTATCTTAATTAAAAGAATAATATATATATACTGATAGACTTACCTTAGATACATTGGACAACAATAAATAATATATTAGCTTCTGCAGAATTTTATGCTCTTTCAAATGGTACATTATATAGATATCAATATATTATATCTGGTTCGTTTACATTATAAATTTTAAATGCCTTAAACTTACATATTGAATGTCTAAACTGAAAAAGGTGCCCGAAGGCACATCGTCCTCTTCTGCCGTAACATTTTCATTACACATTCATTCATACATTATTCAAATCACCTAATTAAATTATTTTCTATGAAGTTACACATAGGTCAGAGAATGTCTGTGTCAAATTTGAAACAAATCGGTCCAAAAATGGCCACTGGGGAAAGGGGATAGAACCTAGTTGTACTACAACTGGTATAAGAACAAAATTACTTAGTTATAATCACTATTTATATTTCGGTATTACACTTTCCGCCGGGATTCCGGTTGTATCACTGTATTTTACCGCTACACTAGAAACACGATACCTGATGGGCCCGACATATTAGATCGAGGTCGTGTTTCGTGAGGAACTTAGCGACGATCTCGGGGCCGAACGTGAATGAAACACCGCGATCATTCTCCCCCCACCCGCTCGTGTCCTTCTCGGGGTCGGACCACAGTAAGTCGCACAGGAGACCTTGGTCGGGGACGTCTGTCGGTCGCATAATCCGTCTGATCTGTTCCATAGACTGCAGGTCGGGACTTAGTCCTGCAAAGATAATATCAACTGAACAGAATCGAAGGAGCTTACAGACAGAGCAAATATATTAAGGGGCATATACATACATACATACATACATACATACATACATACATACATACATACATACATACATACATACATACATCATAACATACACACCTACACAGAGTATATTAATTATAATTAATTATACACAAATGTTAATGATAAATAAACGAATGTTATTGGATACTCACCGCCATGGCAACAGAAGATTTTCTCGTCTATTATCGCAGCAACCGGTAAACAATTAAAACAATCGGTAAAAGTTTTCCATAATTTGATATTGTAACGCCGCTTACCTGAAATAAACAATTAATGATGTTAATTCTACGAATTAAGTACTGCTAAGGGACCGACACTATTATTAGCAACTAATTAAACCACGTCCCGGAATATTAGTGTCGTAATTCGTGACTCCCCCCCCCCCCCCTTCCCCGCCCCCACAAATCTTAAAAATATAGCATTTCGAACGGCCCTATATCTTTTCATCGAAATTCAGATATTGTGTTAGATTCATAGCTATTCTATAGTTATTAATTAAACAGTTTTGTTGAAATGCGATTATTATTATATCGAAAGCGCCCTAAACACTCAGCCATGCAGCTGGAATTTACGAGACAACTTGAGTTCTAGAATACCTAATCTGTAATAAAATTATTGACATGCTTTGGAGGTAATGGAAATTTATTTAAACTAAACTGTTTAATGAATAAATTAATGGGATAATCTTTTAGGCTCGTTAAGCCAAGGAATGCCTGTTCACCACCATGGGTGATCTGATCTTCCACAGTAAACCCTTCCACTCGTGTTTCCTAAAGGAATGCCTGTTCACCACCATGGGTGATCTGATCTTCCACAGTAAACCCTTCCACTCGTGTTTCCTAAAGGAATGCCTGTTCACCACCATGGGTGATCTGATCTTCCACAGTAAACCCTTCCACTCGTGTTTCCTAAAGGAATGCCTGTTCACCACCATGGGTGATCTGATCTTCCACAGTAAACCCTTCCACTCGTGTTTCCTAAAGGAATGCCTGTTCACCACCATGGGTGATCTGATCTTCCACAGTAAACCCTTCCACTCGTGTTTCCTAAAGGAATGCCTGTTCACCACCATGGGTGATCTGATCTTCCACAGTAAACCCTTCCACTCGTGTTTCCTAAAGGAATGCCTGTTCACCACCATGGGTGATCTGATCTTCCACAGTAAACCCTTCCACTCGTGTTTCCTAAAGGAATGCCTGTTCACCACCATGGCTGATCTTCCACATTAAACCCTTCCTCTCTGTTTCCTAAAGGAATGCCTGTTCACCACCATGGGTGATCTTCCACAGTAAACCCTTCCACTCTGTTTCCTAAAGGAATGCCTGTTCACCACCATGGGTGATCGACTTCCACAGTAAACCCTTCCACTCGTGTTTCCTAAAGGAATGCCTGTTCACCACCATGGGTGATCTTCCACATTAAACCCTTCCTCTCTGTTTCCTAAAGGAATGCCTGTTCACCACCATGGGTGATCTTCCACAGTAAACCCTTCCACTCTGTTTCCTAAAGGAATGCCTGTTCACCACCATGGGTGATCTGATCTTCCACAGTAAACCCTTCCACTCGTGTTTCCTAAAGGAATGCCTGTTCACCACCATGGCTGATCTTCCACATTAAACCCTTCCTCTCTGTTTCCTAAAGGAATGCCTGTTCACCCCCATTGGTGATCTTCCACAGTAAACCCTTCCACTCTGTTTCCTAAAGGAATGCCTGTTCACCACCATGGGTGATCTTCCACAGTAAACTCTTCCACTCTGTTTCCCAAAGGAAAGCCTGTTCACCACCATGGGTGATCTTCCACAGTAAACCCTTCCACTCGTGTTTCCTAAAGGAATGCCTGTTCACCACCATGGGTGATCTGATCTTCCACAGTAAACCCTTCCACTCGTGTTTCCTAAAGGAATGCCTGTTCACCACCATGGCTGATCTTCCACATTAAACCCTTCCTCTCTGTTTCCTAAAGGAATGCCTGTTCACCACCATGGGTGATCTTCCACAGTAAACCCTTCCACTCTGTTTCCTAAAGGAATGCCTGTTCACCACCATGGGTGATCTTCCACAGTAAACCCTTCCACTCGTGTTTCCTAAAGGAATGCCTGTTCACCACCATGGGTGATCTTACACAGTAAATGTTGAAAGTGTACGATTAAATAATGTACTCTAAGGTGGGCGGGAAATTCAAAACTGTCCTTTTGACTATGATCTATATATGACTGGATTATACCGTACCGGTCCGGTTTTGTTCTATAACTTTTGTACTTTGTCTGCAGTACCTTCCATGTAATGGTTCTCGACAATGGTGGGGAATACACATCAAATGAATTCAATAATTATTGTTCGGAACGAGGTATTCAACGAGAATTCAGTGTACCACATACTCCACAGCAGAATGGGATAGCTGAAAGGCTAAATCGAACACTAATGGAAAGTGTAAGATCAATGCTCCATAACTCTTCATTGCCTAAGTGTTTCTGGGCGGAAGCCGTCAGTACGGCCGTATACTTAAGGAATCGGAGTCCAACGTCAGTTATTAGAGGAAAGACTCCATATGAAGTTTGGCATGACCACAAACCAGACGTAAGTAATCTGCGAGTATTTGGTTGTGATGCTTACATTCATATCCCTGATAAGACAAGGAAGAAATTGGATGCAAAATCCATTCGGTGCAGATTCGTTGGTTACTGCAACGAACATAAAGGTTACAAATTCTTCTGTCCAGAATCTAAGAAGATGTTGGTTAGTAGAGATGTAAAGTTTATTGAGAATAACTTTGCGAAAACTGCAAAGGAGGTGTACGATGAATTAGGTGATAGTCATGTATTCAGTATCCCACAGAATACTGAAACTAGAGATCCAGTGGGAGCCCAGCATCTGTATGGTGATGATGGCCATAATGTAGTGGCTGGAGGGGCCCCAATAGAGATTAATAGATATCCGCGCCGTGAACATAGAGAGCCGGAATCGGATCCAGGGGTCATTCGGGGAAACTGGTGGGAAACACGTGATTGGCGACACGACCTAATACCTCAAGCTTCAGACAATGCAGAATTCGCCATGATAATCGAGTCGGACGAGCCACGAACCTACGATGAGGCTTCACAGGGTCCATATAATAAACAATGGAAGGAAGCAATGGACAATGAAATAAACTCACTGACTGAAAATAATACGTGGAATTTGGTAGAACTACCAAATGACAAGAATCTCGTAGGGAGCAAATGGACCTACAAGATTAAACGGGATAGCAAAGGGAATGTCAGTAGATTCAAGGCACGATTGGTAGCTCAGGGCTACTCACAGAAACAAGGAATTGATTTTAAAGAAGTATTTGCCCCTGTTGCACGCTACAGTTCAATTCGACTTCTATTAGCTATTACGAATGAACTTAACCTGGATGTGCACCAGTTAGATGTCAAGACGGCTTTTTTAAATGGGGTGATTGATTCAAATATATACATGAAGCAGCCACAGGGATACATAGATAAGGAATACCCTAACTCTGTTTGTAAACTAAATAGAAGTATATATGGGTTGAAACAATCAGCACGTCTCTGGAATAGGAGACTTGATAAAGTCCTTAAAGGAGAGGGTTACAGACAATCGGGGGCTGATAACTGTATTTATGTTAAGAAAGTAGATAACAGATTCATCCTATTGTCAGTATACGTGGATGACTTGATTATTGCATCAAATTGCATCGATCTACTCAATGAAGAGAAAACACTATTGATGTCAAAGTTTCAGATGACTGATCAAGGTGAGATAGAATATATACTAGGAATGGTTATCACAAGGAATCGTCAATCAAAGGAAATGTCAATTTCTCAGAGTCAATACCTGAAAGACATCTTGTACCGCTTTGGGATGGACTGTTGTAATCCAGTGTCAACTCCTATGGAAGTTAATGCGAAGTTTGATAAACTCGCAGATGATGATGAGGGTATCGATACTGCACTGTACCAAGCAGTTATTGGAAGCTTGCTATATGCCGCGATTGGAACTAGACCAGATATTGCTCAGGCTGTGGGCGTTTTATCTCATTTTGTATCTAAACCTGGAGCGACACACTGGGCAGGCATCAAGCGTTTACTACGATACATAAAGGGGACAGTGGATTACGGAATCAAATTCGTTGGAAACGACAATGGACTATTGGTCGGATATTGTGATTCTGACTGGGCTGGGGACGAGTCAAATCGCAAATCCACATCTGGTTATGTGTTTACATTCAATGGAGGGGCCATAAGTTGGCAAAGTAAACAACAACCTGTTGTTGCGTTATCAACCACTGAGGCTGAATACATTGCTCTAACTTCAGCATGCCAAGAATACATCTGGTTGAGCAGATTGCTGGCTGATATTGGGATGGCTCATCTCAATAGCGGAACTATATATGAGGATAACCAGGGGGCGATTGCGTTGGCTAAGAATCCAATTCAACATCGTCGAACGAAGCACATAGATATCCGCTACCACTTCATCAGGGAGAAGATCGAGAATGGTGAAGTGGATATTAAATACTGCCCAACTCAAAACATGATGGCTGATATTCTCACAAAGGGACTAGCACGGGAGAAATTCTTAGGATTACGCCATAAACTGGGTGTAATGAACCAAATAGTTCCCTAACTCACGAGATAATTGAATCGAGTGGGAGTGTTGAAAGTGTACGATTAAATAATGTACTCTAAGGTGGGCGGGAAATTCAAAACTGTCCTTTTGACTATGATCTATATATGACTGGATTATACCGTACCGGTCCGGTTTTGTTCTATAACTTTTGTACTTTGTCTGCAGTACCTTCCATGTAATGGTTCTGCATTATGTACAATATACTGTAACCCTACAATAAACTGCTGGTGTATGTAATCCCAATATTTCCCTATTTGTTCTGCTGGATAAAATTCAACAGTAAACCCTTCCACTCTGTTTCCTAAAGGAATGCTTGTTCACCACCATGGGTGAACTTCCACAGTAAACCCTTACAATCGTGTTTCCTAAAGGAATGCCTGTTCACCACCATGGGTCATCTTACACAGTAAACCCTTCCACTATGTTTCCTAAAGGAATGCCTGTTCACCACCAAGGGTGATCTTACACAGTAAACCCTTCCACTCTGTTTCCTAAAGGAATGCTTGTTCACCACCATGGGTGAACTTCCACAGTAAACCCTTACACTCGTGTTTCCTAAAGGAATGCCTGTTCACCACCATGGGTGATCTTACACAGTAAACCCTTCCACTCTGTTTCCTAAAGGAATGCCTGTTCACCACCATGGGTGATCTGATCTTCCACAGTAAACCCTTCCACTCGTGTTTCCTAAAGGAATGCCTGTTCACCACCATGGCTGATCTTCCACATTAAACCCTTCCTCTCTGTTTCCTAAAGGAATGCCTGTTCACCACCATGGGTGATCTTCCACAGTAAACTCTTCCACTCTGTTTCCCAAAGGAAAGCCTGTTCACCACCATGGGTGATCTCCCACAGTAAACCCTTCCACTATGTTTCCAAAGGAATGCCTGTTCACCACCATGGGTGATCCTCCACAGTAAACGCTTCCACTCTGTTTCCCAAAGGAATGCTTGTTCACCACCATGGGTGAGTTTCCACAGTAAACTCTTCCACTTTGTTTCCCAAAGGAATGCTTTTTCACCACCATGGGTGATCTTCCACACTAAACCCTTCCAATCTGTGTCCTAAAGGAATGCATGGCTGTTCACCACCATGGGTGATTTTCCACAGTAAACTCTTCCACTCTGTTTCCTAAAGGAATGCCTGTTCACCACCATGGGTGATCTTCCACAGTAAACTCTTCCACTCTGTTTCTCAAAGTAATGCTTGTTCACCACCATGGGTGATCTTCCACACTAAACCCTTCCACTCTGTTTCCCAAAGGAATGCTTGTTCACCACCATGGGTGATCTTCCACACTAAACCCTTCCAATCTGTTTCCTAAAGGAATGCCTGTTCACCACCATGGGTGGGGTGATCTTCCACAGTAAACTCTTCCACTCTGTTTCCCAAAGGAATGTATCTTCACCACCATTGGTGATCTTCCACAGTGAACCCTGCCACTCCATTTCCTAAAGGAATGCCTGTTCACCACCATGGGTGATCTTACACAGTAAACCCTTCCACTCTGTTTCCTAAAGGAATGCCTGTTCACCACCATGGGTGATCTTCCACAGTAAACTCTTCCACTCTGTTTCCCAAAGGAAAGCCTGTTCACCACCATGGGTGATCTCCCACAGTAAACCCTTCCACTATGTTTCCAAAGGAATGCCTGTTCACCACCATGGGTGATCCTCCACAGTAAACGCTTCCACTCTGTTTCCCAAAGGAATGCTTGTTCACCACCATGGGTGAGTTTCCACAGTAAACTCTTCCACTTTGTTTCCCAAAGGAATGCTTTTTCACCACCATGGGTGATCTTCCACACTAAACCCTTCCAATCTGTGTCCTAAAGGAATGCATGGCTGTTCACCACCATGGGTGATTTTCCACAGTAAACTCTTCCACTCTGTTTCTCAAAGTAATGCTTGTTCACCACCATGGGTGATCTTCCACACTAAACCCTTCCACTCTGTTTCCCAAAGGAATGCTTGTTCACCACCATGGGTGATCTTCCACACTAAACCCTTCCAATCTGTTTCCTAAAGGAATGCCTGTTCACCACCATGGGTGGGGTGATCTTCCACAATAAACTCTTCCACTCTGTTTCCCAAAGGAATGTATCTTCACCACCATTGGTGATCTTCCACAGTGAACCCTGCCACTCCATTTCCTAAAGGAATGCCTGTTCACCACCATGGGTGATCTTACACAGTAAACCCTTCCACTCTGTTTCCTAAAGGAATGCCTGTTCACCACCATGGGTGATCTTACACAGTAAACCCTTCCACTATGTTTCCTAAAGGAATGCCTGCTCACCACCATGGGTGATCTTACACAGTAAACCCTTCCACTCTGTTTCCTAAAGGAATGCTTGTTCACCACCATGGGTGAACTTCCACAGTAAACCCTTACACTCCTGTTTCCTAGGAATGCCTGTTCACCACCATGGGTGATCTTACACAGTAAACCCTTCCACTATGTTTCCTAAAGGAATGCCTGCTCACCACCATGGGTTACACAGTAAACCCTTCCACTATGTTTCCTAAAGGAATGCCTGTTCACCACCATGGGTGATCTTACACAGTAAACCCTTCCACTCTGTTTCCTAAAGGAATGCTTGTTCACCACCATGGGTGAACTTCCACAGTAAACCCTTACACTCGTGTTTCCTAAAGGAATGCCTGTTCACCACCACGGGTGATCTTACACAGTAAACCCTTCCACTCTGTTTCCTAAAGGAATGCCTGTTCACCACCATGGGTGATCTTACACAGTAAACCCTTCCATTCTGTTTCCTAAAGGAATGCCTGTTCACCACCATGGGTGATCTTACACAGTAAACCCTTCCACTCTGTTTCCTAAAGGAATGCCTGTTCACCACCATGGGTGATCTTACACAGTAAACCCTTCCACTCTTTTTCCTAAAGGAATGCTTGTTCACCACCATGGGTGAACTTCCACAGTAAACCCTTACAATCGTGTTTCCTAAAGGAATGCTTGTTCACCACCATGAGTGAACTTCCACAGTAAACCCTTACAATCGTGTTTCCTAAAGGTATGCCTGTTCACCACCATGGGTGATCTTACACAGTAAACCCTTCCACTCTGTTTCCTAAAGGAATGCCTGTTCACCACCATGGGTGATCTTACACAGTAAACCCTTCCACTCTGTTTCCTAAAGGAATGCTTGTTCACCACCATGGGTGAACTTCCACAGTAAACCCTTACACTCGTGTTTCCTAAAGGAATGCCTGTCCACCACCATGGGTAATCTTACACAGTAAACCCTTCCACTATGTTTCCTAAAGGAATGCCTGTTCACCACCATGGGTGATCTTACACAGTAAACCCTTCCACTCTGTTTCCTAAAGGAATGCTTGTTCACCACCATGGGTGAACTTCCACAGTAAACCCTTACACTCGTGTTTCCTAAAGGAATGCCTGTTCACCACCATGGGTGATCTTACACAGTAAACCCTTCCACTCTGTTTCCTAAAGGAATGCCTGTTCACCACCATGGGTGATCTTACACAGTAAACCCTTCCACTCTGTTTCCTAAAGGAATGCCTGTTCACCACCATGGGTGATCTTACACAGTAAACCCTTCCACTATGTTTCCTAAAGGAATGCCTGTTCACCACCATGGGTGATCTTACACAGTAAACCCTTCCACTCTGTTTCCTAAAGGAATGCTTGTTCACCACCGTGGGTGAACTTCCACAGTAAACCCTTACACTCGTGTTTCCTAGGAATGCCTGTTCAGCACCATGGGTGATCTTACACAGTAAACCCTTCCACTATGTTTCCTAAAGGAATGCCTGATCACCACCATGGGTTACACAGTAAACCCTTCCACTATGTTTCCTAAAGGAATGCCTGTTCACCACCATGGGTGATCTTACACAGTAAACCCTTCCACTCTGTTTCCTAAAGGAATGCTTGTTCAACTCCATGGGTGAACTTCCACAGTAAACCCTTACACTCGTGTTTCCTAAAGGAATGCCTGTTCACCACCATGGGTGATCTTACACAGTAAACCCTTCCACTCTGTTTCCTAAAGGAATGCTTGTTCACCACCATGGGTGAACTTCCACAGTAAACCCTTACACTCGTGTTTCCTAAAGGAATGCCTGTTCACCACCACGGGTGATCTTACATAGTAAACCCTTTCACTGTTTCCTAAAGGAATGCTTGTTCACCACCATGGGTGATCTTACACAGTAAACCCTTCCATTCTGTTTCCTAAAGGAATGCCTGTTCACCACCATGGGTGAACTTCCACAGTAAACCCTTACAATCGTGTTTCCTAAAGGAATGCTTGTTCACCACCATGGGTGAACTTCCACAGTAAACCCTTACACTCGTGTTTCCTAAAGGAATGCCTGTTCACCACCACGGGTGATCTTACATAGTAAACCCTTTCACTGTTTCCTAAAGGAATGCTTGTTCACCACCATGGGTGATCTTACACAGTAAACCCTTCCATTCTGTTTCCTAAAGGAATGCCTGTTCACCACCATGGGTGAACTTCCACAGTAAACCCTTACAATCGTGTTTCCTAAAGGAATGCTTGTTCACCACCATGGGTGAACTTCCACAGTAAACCCTTACACTCGTGTTTCCTAAAGGAATGCCTGTTCACCACCACGGGTGATCTTACATAGTAAACCCTTTCACTGTTTCCTAAAGGAATGCTTGTTCACCACCATGGGTGATCTTACACAGTAAACCCTTCCATTCTGTTTCCTAAAGGAATGCTTGTTCACCACCATGGGTGATCTTACACAGTAAACCCTTCCATTCTGTTTCCTAAAGGAATGCCTGTTCACCACCATGGGTGAACTTCCACAGTAAACCCTTACACTCGTGTTTCCTAAAGGAATGCTTGTTCACCACCATGGGTGATCTTGGGCTTATGGTCAAAATGTCGAAAGAGCCAAAATGTCGAAAGGGACAAATTGTCGAAAAGTAGAGTCAAATTGTCGAAAAAGTTTTTGGCCATGTCAAAATGTCGAATTTTTTTTCGACAATATGGCGCACCCCTTTCGACAATATGGCGCTTATCCTTTTTTAGATACTTTTGAATTTTGATACTAAATTGTTGAACCTGAGAAATTGGAAACCTGATAATTGATATGGCTAACGAATTGTGTATAATATCTCAATAGCAATGGGCAATATAGGCCTATAAAGTAAGAGTTATCTTGACTAGCTGACCATTGGGCATTACTCCTCTAAAGCCTGGGGTACCAGTCCAATGACCATCAAACAACGCATGTACATCTTACAGTCATTATAATATATGTTATTAGGCCATGCAGCCATGTAGTTTGCGAATCGCCCCATCTCCTCAACCAAGCGTTGGTTCCGTATCTGGATATGTGGAGACTTTGGTTTGGGAACAGCAATAGTATTCGGTTCTAGCAAGGCCTTCATGCGCTGCTGGGAAGTATGTTGATTTAACTGGAAAAATTCCAGGATCTCTCCAAGGCACGGATGGAGGCTGGTGAGCCGGGAATGAAGCCCATTGTGGAAACCTTCAGCATAGTTGCTGGTCCTAGGGCCGGTATTTCCGAACTGTCCCCATCTGATGAATACATCCTGCCGAAGCCAAAATCCAATACAATATTGTCGAAATTGGAAAACTTTATTGGCTGTTAAAGCGGACAGGTTTGGTAGCTGTTCATTGATCAGAGTATAGGCAACCTGATTGCGATACCCATCAGGAAGGAATGGTAAAGAACGAATCTCTTTGAACCAATACTTTACAGTTTTACCCTCTGCTGTATCTTCAACACAAACACCTTTGAGGCCAAGGCTGTCTCGCTTCTCGTTTATGGCCTTAGCGAAATGAAAAGCGCAACCTAACACGGTCACCATTGGGAAAACTATATTGCAAGCATTCATTGCTGCAAGTTCGAAATCGAAAAGCCACTTAGCTGTATTAATTCTGCCACCTTCACCGCAAAGATGATAAATGTTATCTCTTAAAGCAGTAAACATCCTGATGTAGCTTCCTTCCGACTGTCCCTTCATCAGAGCGTATCCTAAAACATGGGGCTCTCCACCCACCACACCATGCACTGTATACATTTCACCCGGGTTGTGAAATTCGGGAGGCGTAAACTTAAAGTTCCCATCACAGATGACAACTTCGCAATTATTTAACAAGCGTAGATCATCATCGTCTGCTGAATAGAGAAGTATTTCTTCTCCCTCAATAATTTCATTGATTAAGAGGAACCGATCAGAACTGGGCTTGGCCACCTTTAACTGATCTGGTATCTTATAAATAGTGACATCTTTAGGAATCTCACGGTGTCGGTTTCTGCTTAATGACCGGCGTTTTGAGTCGAAGCCGTACCCAGCAGATAGTTTCCCCTTAATTTCGACAGCTACCTGTCCTCCATACTCCTGGTACTTAATATCGACAGATTGCAGGGCTCTATCGAACGCTTCTATTGGACGCTTCCGGCTGTTTCTAACTTCTGTTGTGATTTCAAACACATGTCGCTTAGCTTGTACGTTTGCCACTTTGCAATCAACTGTTGGTACACATCCGTGCGGTTTTTTGTTATAGTTTGTCGGGATGGTCCGGATCAGTCTGAATAGTACCGTTAGTGACAATTATTGTCGCAACACTGGTATTTGGTCCACGCTTAATACACTGCGATCATTTATAGTATATGTTATCTTTATAAGTCTTACTTTGTTGAAACTCGAGGACAGTTCCGGGCCATCTCAAACTATTGAATTGTATTACCTTATGTTTCCTAACAGCGGACTCAAAACGAATTTAGCGGGGACATGATTGAACTCCATAAGGGCTTATGCTATAAACTATTTAATCATAAAATTATGATGTTTATATAACATCTAGTAAACAAGTATTGACTTACTCCAGTGTGGTTTAGTGTATTATATTGCACCAAACTGAAAGTACCTACAGGTTTAGTCCCACTCATTCATTCATTAATAGGCCTACAAGTTTAGTCTACAACATTCATTTATTAATTAATTCTTTCGACAATTTGGCATGCCTCTTTCGATAATTTGACATGGCTGTTCGACAACTTGACTCTTTCGACATTTTGACCTGTTCGACAATTTGACTCTTTCGACATTTCGACCTGAAACCGTGATCTTACACAGTAAACCCTTCCATTCTGTTTCCTAAAGGAATGCCTGTTCACCACCATGGGTGAACTTCCACAGTAAACCCTTCCAATCGTGTTTCCTAAAGGAATGCTTGTTCACCACCATGGGTGATCTTCCACAGTAAACCCTTCCACTCGTGTTTCCTAAAGGAATGCCTGTTCACCACCATGGGTGATCTTACACAGTAAACCCTTCCACTCTGTTTCCTAAAGGAATGCTTGTTCACCACCATGGGTGATCTTCCACAGTAAACCCTTCCACTCGTGTTTCCTAAAGGAATGCCTGTTCACCACCATGGGTGATCTTACACAGTAAACCCTTCCACTCTGTTTCCTAAAGGAATGCCTGTTCACCACCATGGGTGATCTTCCACAGTAAACCCTTCCACTCTGTTTCCTAAAGGAATGCTTGTTCACCACCATGGGTGAACTTCCACAGTAAACCCTTACACTCGTGTTTCCTAAAGGAATGCCTGTTCACCACCATGGGTGATCTTACACAGTAAACCCTTCCACTCTGTTTCCTAAAGGAATGCTTGTTCACCACCATGGGTGAACTTCCACAGTAAACCCTTACACTTGTGTTTCCTAAAGGAATGCCTGTTCACCACCATGGGTGATCTTCCACAGTAAACCCTTCCACTCTGTTTCCTAAAGGAATGCTTGTTCACCACCATGGGTGAACTTCCACAGTAAACCCTTCCACTCTGTTTCCTAAAGGAATGCCTGTTCACCACCATGGGTGATCTTACACAGTAAACCCTTCCACTCTTTTTCCTAAAGGAATGCTTGTTCACCACCATGGGTGAACTTCCACAGTAAACCCTTACAATCGTGTTTCCTAAAGGAATGCTTGTTCACCACCATGGGTGAACTTCCACAGTAAACCCTTACACTCGTGTTTCCTAAAGGAATGCCTGTTCACCACCATGGGTGATCTTACACAGTAAACCCTTCCACTCTGTTTCCTAAAGGAATGCCTGTTCACCACCATGGGTGATCTTCCACAGTAAACTCTTCCACTCTGTTTCCCAAAGGAAAGCCTGTTCACCACCATGGGTGATCTCCCACAGTAAACCCTTCCACTATGTTTCCAAAGGAATGCCTGTTCACCACCATGGGTGATCCTCCACAGTAAACGCTTCCACTCTGTTTCCCAAAGGAATGCTTGTTCACCACCATGGGTGAGTTTCCACAGTAAACTCTTCCACTTTGTTTCCCAAAGGAATGCTTTTTCACCACCATGGGTGATCTTCCACACTAAACCCTTCCAATCTGTGTCCTAAAGGAATGCATGGCTGTTCACCACCATGGGTGATTTTCCACAGTAAACTCTTCCACTCTGTTTCTCAAAGTAATGCTTGTTCACCACCATGGGTGATCTTCCACACTAAACCCTTCCACTCTGTTTCCCAAAGGAATGCTTGTTCACCACCATGGGTGATCTTCCACACTAAACCCTTCCAATCTGTTTCCTAAAGGAATGCCTGTTCACCACCATGGGTGGGGTGATCTTCCACAGTAAACTCTTCCACTCTGTTTCCCAAAGGAATGTATCTTCACCACCATTGGTGATCTTCCACAGTGAACCCTGCCACTCCATTTCCTAAAGGAATGCCTGTTCACCACCATGGGTGATCTTACACAGTAAACCCTTCCACTCTGTTTCCTAAAGGAATGCCTGTTCACCACCATGGGTGATCTTACACAGTAAACCCTTCCACTATGTTTCCTAAAGGAATGCCTGTTCACCACCATGGGTGATCTTACACAGTAAACCCTTCCACTCTGTTTCCTAAAGGAATGCTTGTTCACCACCATGGGTGAACTTCCACAGTAAACCCTTACACTCCTGTTTCCTAGGAATGCCTGTTCACCACCATGGGTGATCTTACACAGTAAACCCTTCCACTATGTTTCCTAAAGGAATGCCTGCTCACCACCATGGGTTACACAGTAAACCCTTCCACTATGTTTCCTAAAGGAATGCCTGTTCACCACCATGGGTGATCTTACACAGTAAACCCTTCCACTCTGTTTCCTAAAGGAATGCTTGTTCACCACCATAGGGTGAACTTCCACAGTAAACCCTTACACTCGTGTTTCCTAAAGGAATGCCTGTTCACCACCATGGGTGATCTTACACAGTAAACCCTTCCACTCTGTTTCCTAAAGGAATGCCTGTTCACCACCATGGGTGATCTTCCACAGTAAACCCTTCCACTCGTGTTTCCTAAAGGAATGCCTGTTCACCACCACGGGTGATCTTCCACAGTAAACCCTTCCACTCTGTTTCCTAAAGGAATGCCTGTTCACCACCATGGGTGATCTTACACAGTAAACCCTTCCACTCTGTTTCCTAAAGGAATGCCTGTTCACCACCATGGGTGATCTTACACAGTAAACCCTTCCACTCTGTTTCCTAAAGGAATGCCTGTTCACCACCATGGGTGATCTTACACAGTAAACCCTTCCACTCTGTTTCCTAAAGGAATGCTTGTTCACCACCATGGGTGAACTTCCACAGTAAACCCTTACAATCGTGTTTCCTAAAGGAATGCCTGTTCACCACCATGGGTGATCTTCCACAGTAAACCCTTCCACTCTGTTTCCTAAAGGAATGCCTGTTCACCACCATGGGTGATCTTACACAGTAAACCCTTCCACTCTGTTTCCTAAAGGAATGCCTGTTCACCACCATGGGTGATCTTCCACAGTAAACCCTTCCACTCTGTTTCCTAAAGGAATGCCTGTTCACCACCATGGGTGAACTTCCACAGTAAACCCTTCCACTCTGTTTCCTAAAGGAATGCCTGTTCACCACCATGGGTGATCTTACACAGTAAACCCTTCCACTCTGTTTCCTAAAGGAATGCCTGTTCACCACCATGGGTGATCTTACACAGTAAACCCTTCCACTCTGTTTCCTAAAGGAATGCCTGTTCACCACCATGGGTGATCTTCCACAGTAAACCCTTCCACTCTGTTTCCTAAAGGAATGCCTGTTCACCACCATGGGTGATCTTACACAGTAAACCCTTCCACTCTGTTTCCTAAAGGAATGCCTGTTCACCACCATGGGTGATCTTCCACAGTAAACCCTTCCACTATGTTTCCTAAAGGAATGCCTGTTCACCACCATGGGTGATCTTACACAGTAAACCCTTCCACTCTGTTTCCTAAAGGAATGCCTGTTCACCACCGTGGGTGAACTTCCACAGTAA
Organism: Nemertoderma westbladi; assembly: GCA_032718475.1. Taxonomy (NCBI): domain Eukaryota; kingdom Metazoa; phylum Xenacoelomorpha; order Nemertodermatida; family Nemertodermatidae; genus Nemertoderma; species Nemertoderma westbladi. Next base: position 2,309 of record JAUCBJ010003574.1, on the reverse strand, counting down.
ACCCTTACACTCGTGTTTCCTAGGAATGCCTGTTCAGCACCATGGGTGATCTTACACAGTAAACCCTTCCACTATGTTTCCTAAAGGAATGCCTGATCACCACCATGGGTTACACAGTAAACCCTTCCACTATGTTTCCTAAAGGAATGCCTGTTCACCACCATGGGTGATCTTACACAGTAAACCCTTCCACTCTGTTTCCTAAAGGAATGCTTGTTCAACTCCATGGGTGAACTTCCACAGTAAACCCTTACACTCGTGTTTCCTAAAGGAATGCCTGTTCACCACCATGGGTGATCTTACACAGTAAACCCTTCCACTCTGTTTCCTAAAGGAATGCTTGTTCACCACCATGGGTGAACTTCCACAGTAAACCCTTACACTCGTGTTTCCTAAAGGAATGCCTGTTCACCACCACGGGTGATCTTCCACAGTAAACCCTTTCACTGTTTCCTAAAGGAATGCCTGTTCACCACCATGGGTGATCTTACACAGTAAACCCTTCCATTCTGTTTCCTAAAGGAATGCCTGTTCACCACCATGGGTGATCTTCCACAGTAAACCCTTCCACTCTGTTTCCTAAAGGAATGCTGTTCACCACCATGGGTGATCTTCCACAGTAAACCCTTCCACTCTGTTTCCTAAAGGAATGCCTGTTCACCACCATGGGTGATCTTACACAGTAAACCCTTCCACTCTGTTTCCTAAAGGAATGCCTGTTCACCACCATGGGTGATCTTCCACAGTAAACCCTTCCACTCTGTTTCCTAAAGGAATGCCTGTTCACCACCATGGGTGATCTTACACAGTAAACCCTTCCACTCTGTTTCCTAAAGGAATGCCTGTTCACCACCATGGGTGAACTTCCACAGTAAACCCTTCCACTCTGTTTCCTAAAGGAATGCTTGTTCACCACCATGGGTGAACTTCCACAGTAAACCCTTACACTCGTGTTTCCTAAAGGAATGCCTGTTCACCACCATGGGTGATCTTCCACAGTAAACCCTTCCACTCTGTTTCCTAAAGGAATGCCTGTTCACCACCATGGGTGATCTTCCACAGTAAACCCTTCCACTCTGTTTCCTAAAGGAATGCCTGTTCACCACCATGGGTGATCTTACACAGTAAACCCTTCCACTCTGTTTCCTAAAGGAATGCCTGTTCACCACCATGGGTGATCTTCCACAGTAAACCCTTCCACTCTGTTTCCTAAAGGAATGCCTGTTCACCACCATGGGTGATCTTACACAGTAAACCCTTCCACTCTGTTTCCTAAAGGAATGCCTGTTCACCACCATGGGTGATCTTCCACAGTAAACCCTTCCACTCTGTTTCCTAAAGGAATGCCTGTTCACCACCATGGGTGATCTTCCACAGTAAACCCTTCCACTCTGTTTCCTAAAGGAATGCCTGTTCACCACCATGGGTGATCTTACACAGTAAACCCTTCCACTCTGTTTCCTAAAGGAATGCCTGTTCACCACCATAGGTGATCTTCCACAGTAAACCCTTCCACTCTGTTTCCTAAAGGAATGCCTGTTCACCACCATGGGTGATCTTACACAGTAAACCCTTCCACTCTGTTTCCTAAAGGAATGCCTGTTCACCAACACAGGTGATCTTCCACAGTAAACCCTTCCACTCTGTTTCCTAAAGGAATGCCTGTTCACCACCATGGGTGATCTTACACAGTAAACCCTTCCACTCTGTTTCCTAAAGGAATGCCTGTTCACCACCATAGGTGATCTTCCACAGTAAACCCTTCCACTCTGTTTCCTAAAGGAATGCCTGTTCACCACCATGGGTGATCTTACACAGTAAACCCTTCCACTCTGTTTCCTAAAGGAATGCCTGTTCACCAACATAGGTGATCTTCCACAGTAAACCCTTCCACTCTGTTTCCTAAAGGAATGCCTGTTCACCACCATGGGTGATCTTACACAGTAAACCCTTCCACTCTGTTTCCTAAAGGAATGCCTGTTCACCACATAGGTGATCTTCCACAGTAAACCCTTCCACTCTGTTTCCTAAAGGAATGCCTGTTCACCACCATGGGTGATCTTCCACAGTAAACCCTTCCACTCTGTTTCCTAAAGGAATGCCTGTTCACCACATGGGTGATCTTCCACAGTAAACCCTTCCACTCTGTTTCCTAAAGGAATGCCTGTTCACCACCATGAGGTGATCTTCCACAGTAAACCCTTCCACTCTGTTTCCTAAAGGAATGCCTGTTCACCACCATGGGTGATCTTCCACAGTAAACCCTTCCACTCTGTTTCCTAAAGGAATGCCTGTTCACCACCATGGGT
>JAUCBJ010003573.1:0-20361 GCA_032718475.1 Nemertoderma westbladi | reverse complement strand
ACTTCACTATGCCCATATTAACAATAAACACAATATTGCAATGTTCTAGAGTTAATAATATACGGAAATAAAAACCTTCAGCGAATAAAACTGTAATAATCACTTCTGCCTTATCCTTCAGCAAATTAACCTAATATAATAACCTCGGCCTGCGGCCTCGGTAATTATACAGGTTAATTCGCTTTTGGAATGGCATCAGTGATTATTCAGTTTTATTCGCTTCATGTTATCCGTATATTAATTCTAGAACAATGCTGTAATACTGTAATACTTTTCAATATACAAAAGTACAAATTAATAAATTGTTACAAATAACAAATAATATATTCTTATTGATTTACAATTAATTACATATTCATATTTAATTAATGATCGGAGTTTTGCGGGAGGAATTAAATATTTTGGTAATATCGTTAGTTACTAGGCAACGGAATAAACCAATAGCCATTTAGCTAAACCGATAATTTAATTCCTTAAACGTTACAAGGCCACAAGATTTAATTTCTCTCACAAATCTCCAACTTTTTTATAGGAATTTATTGTTAATAAAATAATTGAAATTCCACTCGGTGAAGTTGGGCTCATCGGATATATAAAAATAATTTATAGATTTATAATAAAAATATCTAAAGTTTTGTATAAAAATAAACCCGGTATATACGAGGTCATATTGTATAAGGTCATTTAATTTGGCTAATATTCCCGATTCCCTACACGAACCGCTACAGTCGCCCTCCCAACTGGTACTTGTCTGCGTCTATAAACACCCCGTCGTTATGGAGTTGTTTCAACACATCGATAAGGGAATCGAGTTCCAAACGAAACGACTGGATCTCGCGATCTTTCGAGTTGAGTAGACCGCGCAACCGGGTCACTTCCGCCGAAAGTACCGGATCCCTGCCGCAATTCCAGTCTCGCGATTCCAACTCCTTAATCTTCGACTGAAGCCGATTAAAATGCCTCAACTCCGGCGAATGCTCCTCCCTAGCCTCTTTAAGCTCCTCCAGTAAACTAAGCACCTGGCCTTGAAGTGTTTGCTCTTTAACCCCCAACTCTTGAAACTTTCTCCGTAACTCCCTGCAGCTCTCAACCTCCATCACCAAGTGATTCATCAACGCCTCCTGATTGTTCAACTTCTTCGTCAACCTCTCCACCTCGTCGCTGTTCGCGTTGCTACCCAACCTAGCGACCATTACCTCGACCTCGCGCTTGTGTTCCCGACTGAGGGCCTCCATCTGGTCGGACACGAGTTCCCGGGAAGTTCTCGCCATCGCTTCCGAGTTCGCGAGATCCGCCTGGTATTTAACCCGCGTCTCGTCCAAATTAAGTCGCATCGCCTCGACTTCCCGTTTCAGCTGTTTGTTTTCCTCCAACAGTTCAGCCACATTAACCGCCTCCATAAAGTCGTCAGGACGATAAACTTTCTTCCCGACAACCTGCTGATCGCCCAGCCCAATAATATCCGTAAACTCTTTCCTATATTTACTCTCTTTGCTTGTAAACTTTTTCTTTGCGTTGAGTTCCTCTAGAACTCGTTTTAGACTCCCAATCTCCTTCCTACTGACTTGCAACTCGTTCTGGGACAGCCGGTATTTCTCCTTCAACGACTCCTTACTCTCCAACTGACCCTGCAGATGTTTAACCTCGGCCTTCAGGGACTCGACCTCATCTTTGTATTTGACCCGCACGGATTCCAACTCTTTCTGCAACGCCACCGAGTGGCTGAAGGGACGCGTCTCGCCCCCTTTAGTCGCCCCGCCGCGCCCTTCCAACTGCCCAATTCGCTCCTCATACTGAAACTTCAACGCGAAGTACTGCTGTTCTAGAACTCTAAGTTTAATATCGTTCTCGGAGTCCCTATCGTCTAGTTGCTTCTGTAACTTAGCAACCATGGACTCTAGATGTCTGTAGGTCGGTTTCTCTCCGGCTTCCGTTGCCGCCGACCCACTGGCCGCCCAGATCAACGCGGGAATCGAATTGGGGGGATGCCTCCTCTTTATGATCGCCTCCATCTCGCGCACCTGCCTCTCCAGATCTAGGATCCTCTTCGCCTCCACTCCCTTCCTCCTCCGCTCCTCCACTCCCCTTCCCAGCTCCTCCTCCAGCTCCCGGACTCGTTCATTCTTCGCCTTGAGCTCCTCCGCTCCGCGACTCAACAATTCTTGGTTCTCGGCGAACCACCGCAGCTTCGCGTTGAGTTGCGAGATATTCTGCTGATACTCTGACTTTATATCCCCGTCGGCCGCGTCCCGGGTCGATAAACGGCTCTGCAACTCTCGATTTGTCTCCCGTAACTTATCAATAACCTCGAGTTGGTTGTTGTGTTGGACGACAAAACATTTATCGGCGTTATCAACGCTAGTAACCTCCCGGTACTTCAACTGGCGTTCTTTGTCCCCGAGTTTCTCCCGGAGATTGGAATTATCCTGCTGTAGACGCTGATTCTCCTGGAACAAAGAATCAACATCCTTCTTACTAACCTCACGAATCTCCTGCAACTCTTTATAAATTCTTTCGTTCTCAATCTGGAACCCCTTGATTAACTTCTCTTGCTCATCAATGTTCCTCTGCATATCATCGGGTACATCAGCTTTATTTACCTCCACCGACTTTTTATCCCTGTTTATTTCCTCTTCTAAATCCGATAGTTTAGTTTTCAATATGAAATTGTCCTTCTTTAGATCGTAGATATGTTTATCGTGCTGCAGATTAAGTAGTTCTACCTTCTTCGAGTAATTCCCCTCCACGGATTTCAGTTGGTTATCCAACTCAGAGACTTTGTTCTTCTCTACTCGGAACTTTTCGCTGAGTTCTTCAACTATTCCAGTTGATTCAACCGACTCCCGACTCCCTTTAACCCTGTCCGTCCCCCCTGACTCCCAGCTCCCTGTAACCCCATCCCTCCCCCCGGACTCCCAACTCCCTGTAACCCCATCCCTCCCCCCGGACTCCCAACTCCCTGTAACCCCATCCCTTCCCCCGGACTCCCAACTCCCTTTAACCCCATCCTTCCTTGACTGTTCGGGGTTTCTCTCGCCACTAACCGACCGACTTGTCGATTCCCTCACTCGGTTCGCTTTTGGCAACAAGTACGACTCGTTCTTCATTCCGACTCCTTTGAGAGCCGAGAGTTTCTTAACTCGTTGCTGCGGAAGTTTAACCATTTGCTGCGGCGCCTTCCCTGTTTGCTGCGGTCCCTTCCCAGTTTGCTGTGGACCTCTCCCAGTTTGTTGCGGACCCCTCCCAGTTTGCTGCGGGCCTCTCCCCGGCTGTTGCGGTCCCCTCCCAGTTTGCTGCGGTTTCTTCCCTGTTTGCTGCGAGCTGAGTTTCCCCAACTGCTGCGGAATAACAACGCCCTTGCTCTGGGAGACCTTTCCCTGATTATCGAGGGATTTGCGACCCGATTGTTTACTAAACTGTTTTATTTTTATCGGTTTCAGTGGAACTTCATCCCCTGAGGATCCCGTGGTTTTTATCCCCAATGACTTCAGCCTGCGTCTCGTCGCCTCTATTACTTTGTCCTCATCACTACGGTCCATCAGTTTTTCATCTCCAGTTTCGCTTTTAGGCCAATTAATTTCTTTCATAAGTTCTTCTTTGGTTGATGGAATTGTTCCCACCTCTGCTCCCCCATCCGTTCCACCTCCCGTTGTTCCACCAACCCTATCGACCTCTGTTCGTTTATGTGCCTCACTAACAACCTCAATATCCTCCACGATCTCGCTGTCAGACTTACTCCTACCCAACTCGTCCGCATTCAACGCTTCCACATTATCCAAGGTGGACTGACCGAACTGGGACTGGTAGGCCCTCTGTAGGTTGTGTAGGTCCGTGCTGGTCTCAGTAAAGTTACCCACAGTTCGTACCGGCACTCCGCCGTCCTTACTCGTGTTGAAGGAAGAATCGAACGAATCCAAAGCGACTTTGGATAATAAATTGCCACCGAGCGGGGCGGGTTGGAGTTCGAAGGCGACCCGATTCGGGTTGGGCGGGGGTTTGTTGGATCGGGGCGAGTCGTGGTGGTCGGCGTGCAGGATATCTGGTGGTGCGGGGTCCCGTGGGGGGCCTGTATCCCCCGGCGCCCCTCCCAAGGTGCCCGTCTCGCTGTAGCTTAGAGTATCGGTGAAGCTACCGTCCAGCACATCAACTCCGCCCCGTTTCAGCAGTTGGCTTCGTTGTGACCCTTCCGTGACGTCACGCATATCCCGGAGCATGGAATCGAGACCCACCGAATCCTCGGACTTCCGCTGCTTTAGGAACTGGCTCCCGATCCGTCCGGAATCAACCGCCCAGTTTCCGGGAGGTCCGGATTCCCCTCTTCCGGCTTCCTCCATCCACCACGGTTTATTTTTTACTTTCGGTTTCGTGTCAATCGATAGCGACTCGTCGGATATGGATTCTTTCATAAACGACTGGAAGTCGTCCTCGTCTATTAAACCCAATTCATCCATCCCGATTTCCGGTCCCGTGAAACCGAAACTGGTATCCAGCTGTCCAGGTATCACGATGTTATACTGTTATAATATTAATATTAGTGTTAGTACCGTTACTGCTATTTTCGATATTCTGATATTATTACAGTATTATATCTATTTTTATTAATTCATATCATATTATATAAAATCGGAAATAAGCCGGGACTCGGCACAACAAGCAAAACATTAACAATAAAGCAATAAAATTAGAAACTGGTAATTTCTGCAATAAAATGTATGATAAAAGTTTGAATAAAATAAACAGACAAAATAAATTTAAAAAAATTACCTCGCCCAGAATGATAGTGGCTTGTCGTTGTGGATCTGTTGCAATCTAGTAGGTGGTGTGTGGTGGCTGTGCTCCCGCAAAGACCGCAAATACAGTCAATAGTAGTGCTGTGGAATGATTTATTTTTACAAATGCAGTGGGGGAACCCATGGGCTGAAAATATCTTGTTACTATGTGGCGGGTGTTAGAGTTTGAAAGTGTCCATGAATTCATTGTTCTGGAATAGGCCTACTGGTGTTGTCCAGAAGTCGGGTGGGATCTCAGCTAATTTTTCAACAGATATAGCGCAAATTGATACGTGATTGGCACATTCAAATCCATCTTGAGTTCAATTGGCAAAGTTTTTTGACAGCACACTGCTAGAAGAAGTCTGTTTAGAGTTGATTTGTGAACACCCAGTGTGCGTTTTAGAAATGTCGATTTTATCTTATCTATTGAATGAAAGTTTGCAGCTGATAGGGCAGTAGGGAGGTGGGAGGGCCCTATTGCAAGTAGTCCGTATGATGTGATTGGTTTGAGTTTAATCTTGAAGAGTTTTATAGCTGCATTTATTTAGCGATAGGGATCGTGGGTTATTAATTGAATGAACGGCTTGAAGAGATTTAGGCGCTGTATTTATAAAATGGCGCGAGAAAGATAATAAAGTGGGATATGTGTAGGAATTTATAATCTTTAACGGCTTGTAAAAATCTCTGAGATTGCCGTAAAAGCTGCATATAGTGGTTTCCTAGGGGTAGACAGTTTTTCATTAATTCTTGCTATAAATTCTTGAAGTGGCTGTTGAGTTGATCGCCCGGGCATAAATCCGTATTGTTCCTTGGGAATATGGCAGTGAAGGAATTCCCGTAGGCGCCATTCTACCAAGCTGGTTATCAGTTTATCAGGTTATCAGTTAGCTCTCGAGAACCTTTCCCTTTAAACAATTCTTTCATTAGGCTATTTTTCCAGCATGATACTAGACTACCAGTTTATAAACAGATGTTAAAGATAAGTAACCATAAATGTAATGTTAAGGGTACCGAATAACAAGAGTCCCACAAGAAATGAAAAGAAATAAGTTGGTGCCAGTTCCCAAGAAGGGCAACCTAACACTCTATGGTCCTTTTCGGGGAATCTCATTAATCTCGATTGCTGCAAAGCTATATAATAGAATTCTATTAAAAATCGCATCAGGGATCCCATTGAGAGACTGCTCCGTGGAAATCAGAATGGGTTCCGTAAAGGTCGTGGGACCATGGAGCCCATTTTGGCACTTAGAAGGATAATTGAAGAGTCATCAAAATCGAAAGACAGGCATCTGGCTGTTATCTTTGTTGACTTCTTCAAGGCCTTTGATTCAGTCTCTCGCTCACGTATGTTCAGCATACTTTCATTATATGGGATTCCTGATGAAATTATTGCAGCAATCAGATCAGTATACGATGGTTCGACAACATTTGTGTCTACTGTTGACGGTGACACAGAACCATTTGTTATGGGGCGTCCTCCAGGGAGACACACTTGCACCATTCTTGTTCATAATATCATAATTGTTGTTGACTATGTTCTACGCATGTCCTTAGATCATCAAAATGATGATGGGGTGATGATAACTCCACCTACTGGCTCCAGAAGTTAGAATGTAACTGATCTAGACTTCGCTGATGACTTAGGAGTACTCTCAGAATCACTAGAGGCAGGGAGCCCAACGGCTCCTCCGCTCATTAGAACAGGCTGCTTCTAGTGTTGGTCTTTTTATTAACTCCAGAAAGACAAAAATGTTGACAGTTAACTTTGAAAGTCCTCAGCAAGTTTCTGACCGGATGAGCATAAGCTCAAAGGATGGTATGCACACATCTACAACCAGACACTATATAACATTGGAGGTGTCTCATTGGTTCCCCCAAGCTTGACACTAGAACAAAGTCGCCTCCGCTTTGCAGGACATTGCTTTCGGCGTGAGGACTAGCCAGTGCATAATCTTGTACTTTGGCAGCCTCATGGAGTGAATAAGCATGGTGGACAGCCCATGACATTCTTGAGACGCATCTTAAAGGACACTGGCCTTGAAGATGCGGATGATCTAGCAAATGTCATGGGGAATAGGGAGTTGTTGTTGCTGAACACAGCAACACCAGAATACCCTACTACTGCAGTACTGTCTGAATGTATGAAGGTGTGTGAACAGTTCTAACAGCTATTTTCAACATTTCTCAAGTTGCACGAAGCCCTTGGAACAATTTCAACTGTTCTTTTCAGCATTCACCATGCTGCATGAAGGATTCTGAACAGTTTAGAGTTCTTTTCAGTATTTCTCATGCTGCACGTGACGGCTTTTAACAGCTTCAACAGCTCTTTTCAGCATTTCTCATGCTGCACGAAGGCCTCTGAACAGATTCGACAGCTATTTTCGGCATTCTCATATTGCACGAAGTCCTCTGAACATCTTCAAATGTTATTTTCAGCATTTATCATGATGCCTTTGAGGACTCTGAACAGTTTTATCAGATCTTTTCAGTATTTCTCATGCTGCATGAAGGCCTTTTAGCAGTTTCAACAGCCCTTTTCAGCATTTATCATGCTGCATGAAGGCCTCTGAAAAGTTTCAAGAGCTATTTTCGGCATTCTCATATTGCACGAAGCCCTCTGAACAACTTCAAATGTTATTTTCAGCATTTATCATGCTGCATGAAGGACTCTGAACAGTTTTTTCCAGTTATTTTCGGTATTTATCATGATGCATGAAGGCCTTTTAGCAGTTTCATCAGCCCTTTTCAGCATTTATCATGCTGCATGAAGGCCTCTGAAAAGTTTAAAGAGCTATTTTCGGCATTCTCATATTGCACGAAGCCCTCTGAACAACTTCAAATGTTATTTTCAGCATTTATCATACTGCATGAAGGACTCTGAACAGTTTTATCAGATCGTTTCAGTATTTCTCATGCTGCACGAAGCCACGAAGGCCTTTTAACTTTTTCGGCATTTATCATGCTGCACAAAGGACTCTGAACAGTTTTAGCAGCTCCTTTTCAGTATTTAACATGCTGCGCGAAGGCTTAAATAGTTTCTGAGTTTCAAAAGTAAAGCGTTTTAACAGCTCGTTTCAGTAGGTGACTATTTGTGATGCTGCGCGAAGGCCTCTCCTCTATATAGATTTGGTGGGGGTGAAATGAACATAAGAACCCAGCGTTCATGTCAATATTGACATGCAATAAAACATATCATTAAAATTATTACAAACAACAATATAGGCCTACATTCTGACATTGGTTGGATTCAACAATAGGTATTTTAATTAAAATAGATATTCTCTTTACAAAAAAACATTTTTTACTTTTCAAATCACAATATTCAGATATTCACAATATTTAAAAAATTTATGATCAAAACATGTCAATATTGACATGGAACATGTCAATATTGACAAAGTAGACAAAGTGCCCGACTGATTCAGTACCGGCAGACCGGTACAGTATTATTCCAGTAGGCTGGTGGCTGGTAGGCCTGCTATTACCCTGTCTGCCTGTATTACAACAGTACGAGATAACATCTACCCAGCTACCAGTCTACAGTTCACAGGTTCTGCAACTGCAGTTCAGCAGTTATTGCAGTATTGCCGTATTGGTTATTAATTAGGCCTATAAATATTATTATACAGTTATAGGCCTACTGCTGACTGCAGTAGGGCCTACTGCCTGACTGCAGTATTGTCTGACTGTCTCAGTCAGTCTGTCTGACCAGTCTGACTGCTGGACTGTCTGACTGTGGCCTGTACTGCTGTAGTCTGGTAGTGGTCTGTGCTCAGGTGATGTGCCCTAACCCTAAATCTTCTCATCTGTCTGTCTGTAACTCCAACTCCTGAACTCTGCAATCGTACTCCAGCTCCAGAGCTCCACCTCCAGTACTGCCAGCAGTACAGCAGTACTTGTACGCAACCTTCAGACCTTACACCTTAGGCACAGCCTCAGCCTAGACCCTCCCCTACCTGCTTTTTTTTGGGGTTCGTCTTTTTGCCGTATGTGTACGTATTTGAAAGAGTTCCCGTAGCCTACCGTAGGCTACCGTATGTGGGACGTATTTGCCCGTATTCAGGAAGCAGAATCAGTGCACTGCTTACCGCTAACGGTACTGTACCTGGCAACCTGGCCTGTTTTAAGTGTTTTTATACTACGTGTTCTATGCTCCCGGTACCAGGGGTTTGGAAATTCTCTGCGAGTTTTATTTTCTTTTTTCAAGGATATTTTCTATTATTTATCATTATTATAAAATAATGATAATAATTATTATGAAATGATGATAATAATTATTATCGGTCCTACGAATTACCCCAAAATACCCCAAAACACCCCAAAATACCCCAAAACACCCCAAAAGACCCCAAAATAGTATAAAACTACCCCAAAATACCCCAAAATAGTTTAGAATTACCCCAAAATACCCCAAAATAGTTTAGAATTACCCCAAAATACTTTTTTTTGAGCCTTTGTTTTGGAAATTTAATTTACCCCAAAATATGGTAAAATGACGAATTACCCCAAAATAATGACGAATTACCCCAAAATAATTAAAATTTTTTTCTTCACTCTCGTTTATTGTTTTGGTTAAAAAAACTTGCCACTGTAACCTGCTCCTTTCCCTCGCTGTTAAAAACCATTGTTAGATTATTTTGGGGTATTTTGGGGTAATTTTTTAGCCTTTTTGGGGTATTTTGGGGTAATTTTTGACTATTTTGGGGTATTTTGGAGTATTTTGGAGTGTTTTGGGGTATTTTGGGGTAATTCGTAGGACCCATTATTATGAAATATAATGATAATAATTATTATGAAATAATCATAATAATTATTATACTGTTCGGTGATGGCTGAAAGTTGAATTGCCCAGTCTAGTATAGCACGAAGTGGGGCCTTCGCGCAGCACGTGACTTGAACTTATGTTAAATGTTAACTCGAAAGAAAGATTTGCAAAATGTAAACATGTCTCCTAGTCACAATATCACATAGAGGCTGACTGAGTAATTGCAATCGATTTAAGATTTCCCAAAAACTCAGTCTGAGGTCTAGAATATATATAAATGTAATAAGAGGTCTAGAATATATAAAAAGCAGGCCTACATTTTCTTCGACTATTAGGCCAGGGAATACGCACAAACTCTGGCGACTTCTTTCCAGTGCGGTCCCCCCAGAACTTTACTCCCCAGAGGAAACTCCAGTACTCATTTAGCTACCACTTACAGACTTAAGGATGCAAGGCAGAGATGCGCCCTGGCTGGTCCCTTTAAAGCATTCATACCGAAACGAAAACTGCCCTGGCCCATGCGTGGATTGTACCCACGACCTACTAGAGATGTGAATTCCATGTAACCAGTACTGCACTACACCAAGGTGTGACCTATGTGCCAGGTATCAGGAAAAGGAATATAAACAATAATACGAAAGGGCTGACGTTTTAATTTCACACATATCTAAAATGTTTAATTTCAGCCCACTAGCGGTGGACTGGAGAACTGCCGAGAGAATACCATCCCAACAAAGAAGCTACCTATGTATGGTCTACGGTCTAGCATGTCTGCCAAGTATCAGCTTGAATGGATAGAAAATAACCTAATGAGAGAAAGTTTTCACTTTCAGACATTTCAACCTCTAGCGGCAAACTGGAGAACTGAGATCCGATCAAATTCTTCACACAGACGAACCATGTGGTCTGGTACATATTTGCCAAGATTCGGCTTTAAGCAGATTAAGATCAAAGGAACTGGACGGTTAATACTTCCATACATTTCGCCCTCTAGCGACATACTGGAAAACTGCAGACTGACCGATTACAGAAACCACGTGTGTGTTCTACGGATGTGATCACGGATGTGTTCTAGCACATATGACAACTTTCAGCTTGTATGGATCATAAATAACGGAATGGGTCAATAATTTCACTTTCAGGCATTTCGCTCTCTAGCGGAAGACAAGAGAACTATAGACTGGTTAGCCCCCTTTGAATGCCACAGCTAATGGTCTAGTACACATCTGCCAAGTTTCAGCTTGTACGGATTAAACGCAAAGAAATTGGAGGACATTTAATGTTTAGACATGTTGGAGACTGATGAACTGGGTTTCTTAAGTTTTTAAAAAATCTCACCTTTTGGTCCTGTAATAATGCCAACAAATTTTCAACACGACACGGCTTTAAATCCGACAAAGTTATTAGCATGTCAGATCGTAACGAAGGCTACGTCGCGGCGTCAACAACTATTTGTCACTGTCTATTGTCCCACCCCTAACATTGTCAGTTCACTAAGGCTCCGGCAACGTCTTGGCTCACCCCACAAAGCCCGAGCTGTATAATCTTAGCACAGTACAGCCGGCTCGCTGTATTATTTACCTGTACTGTAAGTACAGGTCTATAAACATGGATAAATAGGCCAGGTACAGTACCGTGAGATTTAGCCATAGTGCAGTAGTGCTGCAGTGCACTGACTACTGCATCCTGAATACGGGCAAAAACGTCCCACATACGGTAGCCTACGGTAGGCTACGGGAACTCTTTCAAATACGTACACATACGGCAAAAAGACAAACCCTTTTTTTTGGGCTAATTCCTCTTTTATATTTCTTTCGTCTGTTCGTTTAGGGCAAACATCACATTTAAAAACTATATACATTATCATTATGTACTGTACACTTTTCCTTTACCAGTTTCCTAGCAACATTCAACATAATTATAAAGACCCTACCTGCTAGCTGCTACACAGCTGTACAGCCCTAGACACCTGTTACTGTACTGAACTGACTGTAATAATCGGTTTACGTTTATCAGTTAAAAGGTTTATGCCTACCGGTAGGGTATAGGGCTGTAGGGTTACGTTGAACCCAGACTGGAATCCATACACTTTGCGCCGGATTAATCCGGCGCACTTTGCAATAAAAGCGCGCCACTGTGGCGCCTGGCGCGCTTGAAAATCGTAAAGCGCGCCGGCTTTGGCGCGTGGCGCTCCCAAAAATAAAAACCGGCGCCGATTCGTTTTTAAAACATTAATAAAACTTGGACGCAATTAAATAAATTTCATACAAAACCATAGAAAGCATGCCATTTCAAAATTCATCAGGGCATTTTGCCCTGGGGGCATTTTGCCCTGGGGGCATTTATAGGCCTAATGTATATGACAACTGGTCAGACTGCTGCTACCTTGACCAGGAAGAATACCAGTATGGCAGTATTTCCTTATAATCAAAGCCACTACTGAAGTAATACCTACAGTAATTATATGGAATTGGAATTTTTTTATTTGACATTAAATCAGTTAAAAAACAAGCACTAAAGATAGCATTAAAATATAACATATGAAGTGTAAGGAAAAGGTAAAGGCAACAAACCAATGTACAGTATGGTATTCAACATGTCCTAGAAAATGTATTTTAACGGAAAACAGTACAAAACAAACATAGATAAATAAAACGCAATAATTTTTATTGTCCGTTTAAATCATGCCTAAATAAAATGACCTTCAATAAATTTTAAACACCATTTACAACATAAATATGGTAAGACATTTCTATTTCAGGATTTTGGGCCAACAACACGAGATACGGACCGATACGAGATGAAAGGTGTAAGTGCAGCAACTATAAAAAATATTGAAATTTTACTAAAAATTATTGTAATTATGATAAGGGATTTAGGACCATACGAAGACAGTGGATACGAGGTGCAAGGTATAAATAAAAGAAACAACAACAGAATAATTATAAAAACGTTCGACACCAATAAAATCTATATTTTATGAACTGTATTTATTTCTATTGTCTTACTAAAAATATTATGTACTGTAGTTATTTATGATAAGTTTACCGCGTTAAGTTAGAAATTATAAATACACAATGCATATATTATATATACTAAGACTTAATTACAGAATTGAGCAGTGATTTGCCATCGAGGATAACCCCATGAGACTATGTCTCGTTTTCATGAGGGTCCTCACTATATCAGGAAATATTAAAATCGATAATGGTTCTATGAAGTTGATACATATAGTATTGTAGTATGTTACATATGTACATTATTGCAAATTTTAAGTCGAATTGCGATAATTTAGGAAGAACTAAATAATATAAAACACAATTAGGCGAATAAATATAAATATTACTAATAACCATGACTAATTAATATCCATTAAGTTAAAATATTCTGGGCGTAGGAGTTTCACTCATAACTTTTAGCAAGGAGTTTTCCTCCCTTCGGTTATCCCCTCCTCGTAAAATAAAATAAGAACATAAATAAAATAAAAACATAAAATAAAATAAAAACGTACTGTATATACATGAAATAGGTATTATCTTAAAAACAATCTTAAAGCATAAGAGTTTATGTCATAACCTTTAGGCATATATAGAGTTTTCCTCCTCGATCAGTTTGTTAAGCAAGTATGATTTAACTTTGTGTTTAAAGGTCTCAATTGTTGGGGCGTTTTTTATGTCCGATGGCAACGCATTCCATAGAACTGGTCCCTGATGAGCGAAAGATTCACAACCAACTGTTGTGCGGTGGAAGGGGACAACAGCCTGAGAAACCCCACTACGTAAACGAGCAGAGCTGTCCGAGAAGGTAACCAAGTCCTGCAGGTAGGCTGGGGATTGGTGGTTACGAATACGAAACATATGTGTTAGTATTATTTGCTGAACACGTTCCCGTATTGGTAACCAGTTTATTTCAACTAGATCCTCTATACCGATGTGGCTACGAGGTCGACGAGACAGACAATACCGTATGCATTTCCGCAATAACGCATCTGCCAGCCTTTTAGTATGCTCCTGATTAGTTTCAGACATTATACAGTTATAGGCCAACCACTACCATACCACGGTAATCTGTTAGTTAGTAATGGGCAGCAAGGATGGTCATATACATGAGAGCAGTAATATTCCTAATAAATGCGCTCAGCCGCTCAGGGCAAAATGCCCTCCAGAGCAAAATGCCCCCTGAATTTTGAAATGGCAAGGCAAACTGCCCTCAGGGCAAAATGCCCCCTGAATTTTGAAATGACAGGGCAAACTGCCCTCAGGGCAAAATGCCCTGATGAATTTTGAAATGGCATGCTTTCTATGGCTTTGTATGAAATTTATTTAATTGCGTCCAAGTTGTATTAATGTTTTGTCCTTGACAGTTGTGGGCTTCCGTAAATATGTACCCCATAACCTCTGGCTTGTTGGGTACCAGTAGCCTTTTTTTATATCTTTTATATTTTTATATTTTATACCAACGTTTTTCCATGTTGCCCCAGGTTTTGGGGCTACTTTAACACGTTTTTTGAATGAATAATCAATATAATCCAACAATAGGGGGTTATTCATTGAACATTTTTTGGAATTGAAAAAAATTTAAGGGGTAGGACAAAAAAATGCTTCTTATCTTATTGTAATAATATGGCATATTTTGGCTGATCTTTGCTAATTAATTAATTTTTTTTTACTTTTTTTTCGGAAGTTTTCCATGACATCATAATTTATGTTCGACCATAAATTAATTTACGGTCGACCAAAAGTTATTAATTTATGGTTGACCATCAATTAATTCCTGGTAGTTTGAATTTCCCGGTAACTTGTAGGTCGAGATTTGGACTGGCCATTCATTGGTTAGGGTAGTGGAAACCATCCAATTGCACGTTTATTTGAATGTAATTATTTAAAGAAACCAATGATTGGCCTGTCGAAATCTCGCTGTACAAGGTACCGACCGGGAAATTCAAACTTCCAGAAATTAATTTTTGGTCGACCATAAATCAATTTTTGGTCGCCCATAAATTAATTTTTGTTCGTCCATAAATTATTTTTTGGTCGACCATAAATTATGACGTCATGGAGAACTTCTGAAAAAATAATAAGAAATTAATTAATTGGCAAAAGATCAGCCACTGTATTAATCTGTTAATTCCTGGCAAAAATTCTGAAAATTCAATATTACAATTTCAATTGACTGAATAAAAACAGTAAAATCCTCATTTATAAAAACACATAACAAGAACAAAATAAGAAAAAATAACAAACATAAGGAAATTGAAAAACCATAAGGGCACACACACGCACACCATTGCATATTGTCGAATATTGAATATTGCACATTATTGCTGATTGGACGCAAATAACAGCTGATTAATCTAAAAATAAAACTGTAACCTGTTCTATTGTGTTTAGTTTATTGTTTTGGCTAAAATAACGTGCCATTGTAACCTGCTCCTTTCCCTAAATTGAGAATTTAACATTGAGGCGGGATATTAATTCGCCAAGATGGGAAATGCGTCCAGTTCCCCCCCCCCCCCCCCCCTTGTCTTGTATTATTATCTAATATTGCATATTATGCAAATTAAATGACATTAATTAAATGTGTATGTGTACGGGATGTGTAATTTAATTACTCTGGTTGAGTGAGACACGACATGATGGAAGGGGACTCTGTCTGTAGCTTGGGCTCTCGACTTAATGGGTTGAATTACATATGCTGGGCAGGTCGGCATGCAGTGTTAATGTTTTTAACTAAACCCCACTGGCTCTGTCTGTGAAGATACAGTTAACCGAAGAGAGTTGGCCATTAAACACACAGCTTGCTGTATGAATGCTACAGTGGGGGGTTATGCGAGTTTGGGTTTGAGTAACCCAGACAGGTTTGAGTTAGTAAGAGTTGGATAAGAGAAATGGTACCCAGTTTGAGAAACTGTATCTAGAATGAGATAGGGACTGTATTACGATCTGCATGCTGCATTGCAGCTGCATTATATATATATTACATACAGTATATATTACGAATGCTGTGCCGGCTTGTCGACAAAATTGCGCCGCCACAACTCCCTATCACCCATGACCTTTGCTAGATTATCCGCATCAGATTATGCACTGGCTGGTCCTCACGGCGAAAGCAATAAAGCGGAGGCGGTTCCGTTCAAGTGTCAAGTCGTATAGATTCAGTACAATGGTATAATACCTTTATGTATCAACCACCCTCCGTGAACGCAGATTAAGATTCAGTGGGCACTGCTGGAGAAGTAAAGACGAGGTCATGTCAGATCTACTTTTCTGGCAACCAACACATGGAAAGCGTACCCGTGGACTCAGGCTATAACATATAGACCTACTGTAGCTTGAAAGGGATACTGAACTTGAGAGAAACGAAATTGCGACAACTATGGAGAATCGGAAAGCCTGGAAGGGGTGCAACCATGCAGTTTGAGGCATCACAATCAAATAGTGCTTTCAAAATAGTGAAAGAGAGGCATCACATCACACCAATGCTTTTAAACACTAATCATTGCAATTGTAGTAATTTTCATTGAAGAACTTTAACTTTATTATTAACTTGAACTTAAATAACCAATCAAGAAAATATATAAGCTAGTGTTTTTTTGTGATACATAATGTTTTATTATTATTATAAATTTTATCTAACTACAAGATCAGACCGCGTAGAATACTAACATCTTTCGCACAATTAATTATAAAGCATAAAAAAATTTAAAATAGCATCGATATCAGTAAAATCCCTAAAAAACGGCAATACATTTAAAGTACTGAAAGATCTTACATTCCAGTCAGAAGATAATAATACAATGGGATCTTATATAACAGCAATAGATTACATTAGATAATACATTACAGTACCTACACAGTCATATATTCAATTATATTATATTACAATTGCATTACAGTGTACAGTATTAAATGTTTGAATTAGTTGATAATACCGGTGAGACACGGGGGGGGGGGGGGGGGGGGGGGGGGGATGGGGCATCTCGGCGAATTATTATCTCATAATAATGTCAAATGATCAATTAAGGGAAAGGGGCAGACAGTGGCACGTTATTGTAACCAAAACAATAAACGACAGATGTTACACATTTCATTTTTGAAAGTAATCAGCTGTTACACGCGTCGAGGTATGTACCCCTGTACCCCCCCCCCCCCCCCCCCCCCCCCCCACATGTCTTATACCGCGATAGTAAGATCATACTGTGGGGCGAGTCAAAACTGGGAGCCATCAGCGAACTGTGTAGGGTGTGTGTGTCAGTGTCTCGGAAGCCATAATTGCCGGAAGCCCAATAATTAACTGCCCTTTCCTTGAACATAGAGTCCCAGTAGCCAATAACCGCTGAGTATTTCTAGCTTTACTTGCCAGCTTGTTTCACCTGCAAAATTGATGTTGCTCAGCGACTGTTAGCGGTTGTTCGAGGAATTGAACTAGCCATAGTATAATTATAATTGTTCGCTAAGATGGCTTGCAGCTTTTGCTGCACGAAGGCCCCACTCGTGTGCCAGTATATAGTTACTATAGTTACTAAACGAAATATGAAATACTACACAATATTCAACGAATTTGATGATAGTTTTAATGAAAGTGTACTGACTACATTATGAGTGATTACGCCACCGTGGAAGATAATAGATTAGGGCCTACTTATTCAATCAAAAACAGTAAATTAACACCGTCAGTATTATTTCAACTAATTTTAATTAACACTATTATTGAAATTTCGATTAAAACAATGTTGATAATGAGCTGTATAATAAAACGCATGGCATTGCAACTTAATAAGGTTTTACCGGTATAAAGTTTCGTATTCTATTCTACAAGAACTTTCAATTTGGAATTATTTCCTGGTTGTCTGCTGTGCATTAAAAATGCCTAATTATTTGACATAAACAAATAAAATAAATATAAAATAATATAAATAATAAATACAGTAAGCAATGGAAAAGGGGATATATCTTTTTACAGAACACAGCAGAACACAGTAGAACACAGCAGAACACAATAGAATACAGGCGGAACATAGGCGAACACAGCTGTAATTAAAATCTACACCAAAAAATAACACACTTGGGAAAGTACGGGACTTAATCATACAACTGTAAGATGTCAATTACATATTTAAATTAAATGGCGGTTTTCCATATCCTCCAAAATAAATTACTTCTCATTATCCTGTAACCATGGAGAGTTGGTTAGTTCTACAGCAGTACAGTACCGGTAGCTGAGTAGGCCTACATCAGTACATTGGTAATATACTCTACACTGTGCCCGGTAATTGCCGGTAAATGCCTACATCTGTCTGTCTGTACAATGTACAGTCTGTCAGTCTGTACATGTCTCTACAGCACTAGGCCTACTGCAGTACTGGAACAGGCTGACAGGCAGACTGCTGGACTAGTAACAGGTACAGGCCTAACCGAACAGCTGATCGGGCAACTCTGATCAGGTAATTTATTTTGGAGGATATGGAAAACCGCCATTTAATTTAAATATGTAATTGACATCTTACAGTTGTATGATTAAGTCCGGTACTTTCCCAAGTGTGTTATTTTTTGGTGTAGATTTTAATTACAGCTGTGTTCGCCTATGTTCCGCCTGTATTCTATTGTGTTCTGCTGTGTTCTACTGTGTTCTGCTGTGTTCTGTAAAAAGAACTATCCATGGAAAGGAATCTTTCTACCATCACAGCACCATTTATTAGTATAAAACGCGAAATTTATTATCTACAAAACACAAATAATTTAATACTACTGATAATAAAGGGCAATTAATTTAATCTGTATTATAATACTAGTATATTAATAATAATATAATCAATATGATTAAATTAATATATTCATTACATTGTTATACATTGAAGAATTGATTAAGAATAATAATACTAACAATGATTAAACAATTCCAATTCGATTTTTAATTAATATTATGGGATAGTCGCTGAGAATACATTTCTTTTCTACTGTACCAATACAAGAACTGTAAATTAGTTGCTAGATTTCGCAAGAAATATGTAATTTTATTCAAAAATGCAAATAATCAATCAATTAAAATGTTCATTGAGGGAGCTGGGCGGGGTAGGGCGAAATATTTCCAAGAATAAAAAGCAGTTGTGTAACAAAATGTTTTAGCATCATGAATCCTTCTTATTTTGATAAAAAATCTAAAAATGTCCAAAACGTTTATTGTCGGCACCAAATTAGGCAAATTCGGAATTTTCCAATTAGAAAACTGAATTATTCACGAACATGGGGAACTGCCTGAATTCGAATTGAGCAAGAAATTAGCCCATCTGAATCACAACTATCGCTCTAGCCTGGGTGTGTGACATGGTTACTGTCCTTAATTATCGTCATTAGTTCGCGAGATATTCGCTATTATTCCAATATCTGCATCAACATCACATCGCATGAAAAGGAAGTATTCAGTATTAAATTTCGACTTGCCACTAATAAAAATGGAATAAAATTCGCAATTCCAATTTTTCTACGAAATTCGGCCTCAACTTAACTGAATGGATCGTCTAGGAAGGCTGCGAAGCCAAAATTGGAATTTAGACGTTTTTCGAAATATTATAAATTTGACGAAAATGAATCGAAAATTTGAAATTTCGCTCCACGATTTTCTTAGACGAATAAAGGTATGTTGTGGCCGTATTTCAATAGTAAAAAAGTTTGAAATTATATTTAATTTAATTTAAATGTTTACCGGTAAATAGTAAATGTATATGAAATACTGTATGTTATTTAAATATGTTATAAATAAATTAATAATATAGTCTAGAGATGTTGAATGAGTCACCGTAATTAAAATATTAATTAATTAATTAATAGTGATAGTTTGTTGATAACCAGTTAGAGACTCAGCTGTTATCTAAGATTTAATTAATTTCAGCTGTTGTCCTGGGTTCTTTTTATGTGATTTCCTATGTTACTGTTGCGTGTTGTTGACTGTTGCTTTTGGTTTTAGTGTAGGTTGCAACCCTGCTCCAGCATCTCAAACATCAGTGTGGTAGTTATCTAGCACTCCATGGTGCTGCTCGAAGTCCGTAATGATGTTGTCTCTGAAATTATAGAAAATATCAATAAATATCCTACGATATTGGCCCGCCAGAGGTGGGGATCTCCCATCCCCATCTCGTAAATATAATAAACTAGACTAGGAGCTTTCTTGGAATTTTTTAAGAGGGGGGGGGGGGGGGGGGGGGGGTTGACCGCAAATCCCGTATCTCGGCGAATTAATATCCCGCCTCAATGTTAATCAAGGATAAGGAGCAGGTTACAGTGGCACGTTATTATATCCAAAACAATCAACGAACCCAATAGATCAGGTTAGGCCAACATTGTTATTTTTGAAAGTAATCACGCTGATAATCAGCTGATATTTGTGTAAATTTCTCCTGGAGAGCGATTAATTTTATTTCGTCAAAGGGACCCCCCCCCCCCCCCACATCTGTATTTCTTTTATGAAAAAATAAATTACATTGTTAAAATTGTTTGATATATTTATGTCAAGTTTTTTAGGTAATTGACTGTTAGTTGAGTTGTAAGAATTGAATGACATTAAATAAAAAAAATCCTAACCGGTGTGTATATTTAAGAACTACAAAAATAGGATGTGATTTTAAATAAGCATTTATCTATAAGAAAACTAATATCACTAACGTTGTGTGAGTTGTTTAAGGGTGCCGATGTCGTTGAGGTGCTATGGCTGACACCCTTAGACCTCCTATTATTCGGATTGCGATAGAAGTTGAATATCATCAGTAGATTCATCTTTAGAGTTCGTCGAAATGGAAGTTTTGACTTTTTGGCTTGATGAAAGGAAACT